>CAEGAF010060630.1:0-16985 GCA_903067075.1 Micropoecilia bifurca
GCAAGGCACCCAACCCAAAATTGCCTACCGAGCTGCATATCGGTGTATAAATGTGTGTGCGTTTGTGAGTGTGAATGGGTGAAATTGGCTCTAGTGTAAAGTGCTTTGAGTGGTCAAAAATGATTAGATAAAGCACTATATAAGTTCAGTCCATTTACCATGATAATGTTAAACTGAAAGAAGGAAAATTGCAATGCATGATTAAAATCTTGAAGTTATTGCGACCGTCATTCCGATTGAGGGTGTAAGTACAAGGCTAGCTTTTCCTTTTTAAAATCCCTCAGTGAACTTACTTGAAACAGTAAGTTTCAAATCAATTAAAAAATATTTAGTTTTTTTCAAAGGGAAATTTAAACATAACTCGCATAATCCAGGCACTTACTCCTTTTCCTAGCATTTAATTTCTGTTCTGATGTAAAGTTGGATCAGTGTGAGATGTTTTTCTTAAAAAATCTGACAATTGGGGCATTTTACATGTAAAATTTGAATCTCTGGGTTTAATTTATATAATTATTTAAAAAAAACTGATTCAACTCTGAATGATGAAATAAAAAGTAAAGCTTTGAAGTTCTTGTAAATCATTTTTGAGTTTAAATGCAAATTATTTATTTAAAAAAACAACAACTAAGAAACATCCCAGCTTGAGATGGGGAAAACATTATGCTGATGTGTGTCATGGATTGGCGTATTGCAGCATAATTTACATCAGGACGTAGGTGGGAAAAGACAGATAATGCCTTGCAGCGTAAAGTGTACGTTCCAGGTTTCCAATCCAGGAAAGAAAACATGTTATCGTTTCCCGTAGCTGCTGCAGAGGCACAGTATGGAGGGAAAGCTCTGATGTCCCTCCCACCGACACGTCTGTGTGCTTGAAAGGCCTTTGGTGAAATGTAAAAACAAAAATCCGGCATGTTTGTTCAGCTCCCACCACAGCATCACCACCAGATGCAGCATCCATCCCTCGCCCCGCCCGCCATTTTCATTTTAATAGCTCCTGTTTTCCATGTGATTGATGTTCAACCTGCAATCTTCCACCAGTGCATCCGTCAGGCTTTGCATCGTTTCTGTACGCATACATGTGTGAACATGGCAGATCTATGTCTGTGTGTGGGTTACAGATAACGCTTGCCCAGGCTTCATTGTAAGATCACAGCTAATTCTAAGCTCTCAACAAGCTTCCACCCATTAAATGTTGCCAGCGGAAGCAGTGCGTTTATGAGGCAGGCATCGAAAACAAGTAAAGTCCTGCAGCTCTGATTCTACTCAATAAAAACTAACGTGACAGAATGTATTACCCTCCAAATAACTGTAGTAATTACAGCATAGATCTTTCTAGGATGGGGTTTTTTTCTGTGAACTATCTGAGGTTTGATTGGAGGTTTACTACACCCTCTGGCAAAAAAAAAAAAAAAAAAAAACACGGAGTTGGAGCTCTTATTTAGTCTGTTGTAACAAAATAACCCTCTGAAATATGACTGCAAATTATTTACTGGGTTTGTAAAATATAATATGTAGGCAACGTTTATTGGCACCCCTGGCAAAGATGGGTTCAAAGAATTGAAATATATTCATAATTTTACTTCAGCAGCATGCTTTGAAACACTAGTAAACTCAAACATTGAGTATATTTACAACTAGTATGAACCTTGCTGGTAATGCTTCCCCACTGGTAGAGCTCTGACTGTTCTCACAGAATACTTCAAAATGTTCAGAGCAATCAGAGATGGATCTTTAGAGTTTGAGTCATCTGTGACAGATGGTTTAGTTATGTACCTGATGAGGCACGTTTGGGTTGCTTTTTCCATTTCTTGTGGATCATTATCCTGATTTGGTATAAGCTACCAGATTTCTAAGAATCCATGGACTGAATGTTCCCTTAACTTTTGAAGTAGCAGGCCCACAGCATGACAGATCCCCCACCGTATTAAATATGGACATAATGAGATAAGATACATATGGGTTCTCATCCAGGCTTGTGGCCAGACCCAGAAAGGAACAGTCCTGGGTTTTATGTCATACGCTCAATATAAACAGAAAGTTGTAGATTCCTTATGAGATGTTCTTAAAATTAAAGAAGGAAAGTCTGCATTTAAAAAACTGCTTCAGTTTTATCTATCTGAAAGAGACTTTTAGGGATATAAATATTTATTAGTAAATATTTATCATTTAACAGTGAGATTTGGTTAGTTTTACTAAAATATTCAAAGCTGCAATGAGAGAATAACTCATTTCAATCCTTTTACAATTCTTAACCAGAAGACCCGGTTAAGAAAAATTAAAAAAAATTAAACATAAAAATTAAACATCCCTTAATGTGGCAATCAATTTCATATATGTATTCACATTAATCATCATCATCATCCTGTAATTTATGGATCTTATTGAGCTGTGACTCTTGAGATGATTGACAGGAAACAAGCCCTCAACAGTTTACACAGTGGAAAGGTTACAAAGCTCCTTTAGGAAGGAAAATTAACATGTGGGATGGCAAGAAATGACTCACAAAAAACAAAACCATGCAGAATATTGTTTGTCTTTGGTGAAATTGAAGAATCAAAATATTCAAGCTGATATAAAACTTATGAAGTACTAATGTAGTTTTCTTTTTTGTCTGTTCACACACATAATCTGAAAAATAATGAACCAATTAGTACAACAATATCAAGCATTTTTTACTGGTATGTTTGACAAAGGTAAACAGTCTTCCTTCAAATGTTTGCTTCCTTTGTTGGCCCATAGGAAACAACTCCATGACCAGTGATTCCATACTTTTGCAAGGAGTTTTACAATCTGGTGCCATAATTGTGTTTGTTTTGGTTTGCTCTCTTGCTGCCATTACTGATTGTGAATTCCCCCGCCCCCCATTTGATTTTGCAAAATCTAAAAGAGGGAGACGGTTTATAGTGAACAACTTCCCAAATCTGGAGTCTGAAAATAACCCAGTAAAAAGTTTTAACCACTAGAACACTAGAGTGGTTTTATGGATGCTGCTTCTTTATCTCGTGTGAACCTGAAAGCTCCAAAGCTGCTGTCACGACTGAATTTGGGGGACAATAAAATGTGAACTTTATTGCCCCCATTTGGGGACAATACAGAATATTTCTATTCTCATTGCTAATATTGTTTCAAAACCATTTCCTTCAGCCCTGACTCTACTGTTTTCATTTGGGGACAAACGAAATGGAGCATCCTACTGTCCTCTCTTTTTCTACTCTGCCTGTGGTCCAAGCTTTGTTGAAGTGTCTGTCACCCTGAACCCCTGTCACTTATCAAATAATGGTCACAAACGAAAACCTCACTGTGACACAGCACAAAGAAGCGCAGTTTTGATGTCATTTCCACCAACCTGTGCTTGGTGATTCAGCCCGCTGTTCTTTTCTTCTTCGTCTCACTCCTTTGTTCCTCTCTGTTTGGTCTAGGTGTTTTGGTGAAGACACGTGCATCACCATACCCATCATCGAGGCGGTGGTGATGGTGCTGCAGCCCAGTGAGCCCAGGATCACCATCAGTGGGGTGGAGAGACTCAGCCAGTCGGCCTCAGACTTCAGAGCGGCGAGAGGCGTCTCTCTGTTTCAGGACCTCCACATTATCAGCACAGTCACCAGGGCAGACACTGCCCCCCGTCACACAGGTAGGACCTTTCCACACTCTCACACTATGACTACTCAAGGTTACGTTTCCTATTTTGAAAGCCCCTCAAGTCCACATTGTCAACACAAGCGTTCCAATCTCATACAACAGGGAAGAAGGTCTGACTATCTCACCAAGTTTTTAGATTGAGTGTGTACCTCCCTCTAGGTGGAAATCTGTCTTGGGTAAATATTTCAGCAAGTGTTTTTCATATTCATGGTGTGTTCGCTCATTCATGAAGCCCACCAGCACATTCACATATCACCTGTCTCGCTAAGCAAACCTTCAGAGAAAGATAAACATTTCATAACACCTCCTGAGACCATGGATAAGCAGATGCTGCTTTCATCCGCCGCATCTGCACAATCCGTCAAGTCAAAGCATCAAACCATCGTGCTCTCACTCTCACAATGGCAAATTCTCCAATTTGGGATTCAAGTTAGGTTTTTTTTTCTTAAACATGTAATGAGGACAGTCCTTCATGGAAAATTGTTTTCAAAAACAGTCACCATCTGTTCATGCACGGTACTTTGTAAAAAATATTCACACCCCTTGAACGTTTCCCCATTAAGCCACAAACACAAACTTTAATGTTTTTTAGTAAGACTTTTACTGTAATAGACCAGGCTGCATGTTTTTTGAGACGAGGGAAAAATATAAAGTCATGACTTTGACTTTGTTTTATTTCCAAATACATGGAATTTGGAAATAAAATGTGAAATGTTTGTTAAGCATTCATATTCATATTCCCTCTGAGTTAATATAAAACCAACTTTGGCTTTGGAGATGTACAACATCTAGATCTACATTAGTACATATAGAGACAAAATGTCCTGCTAGTTGTTTGCAGAATAACTCAAATCAGATTGTCTGGGGAGAGACAGTGTTATCTAGAAGCACTGTGAGATGTTTAAAACTAGGAATATAACGTTCTAACCAAACCCAGCTTTAAACTAACTTGTCTGCTATGATCCTTGACCTCCATGATGCCATTTGTTCTCTATTGTTCTCTAACAAACCTCTGAGGCCTTTAGAGAACAGATGGATTTATACTGAGATTATGTTTTTGTAAACATACCTTTTGGCAATACAAAGTATGGGTGGGAGTTCCTACCATTAGTAGTGGTTGTTGAAAACTTTACTACAAATACGAAGAGCCATTTCTTAGTACTGGATCCAGCAAATTGGTTATTATAATGCAAATGTTAACAAAATAATAAAGACAAATATCAAAAGCAAAAAAACAACATGAAGTCAATCACATTTACAGTGGATATGTGATTGAAAAAGAAGAGGAAAGAAGTATAACTTATTTGATTCCACCTCTTCTGCAAGTCAAACATAATTAACCCTAAACATTTTATCTCCCGTTAAAGTCCCACAGCGAGGCTTAGACCTGCATAAAATAGAAACACAATGACATCCAAACACAAGCCTGAGAGAGCTGTAACCTAAACGATGCCCCTTTAAGGGTGAGCAGCTCTGCTCAGCAGCAGTAGCTGCAGTGAAAGCGAGAGCCTTTTGTTCTGATTACTCCCCACCATGTTGAGTCATTCACCTGCAGCAGAGTCCATCCCTCTCTACACCAGTCTGCAGGTATTAGTCCCTTCAGTTCCTCTTTATCACTCAGCAACTGCAGACCTCCTGCCGCTAAATACGGCCTGTAGCTGCCCGAGGGCTGATTCTTTCTGTTGCGCCGCCTTGACCGGTGGCAAACGAGTGCGACTGTTAAATCTCACCAGCTCCTGTTCTGTCCAACGATCAGACCACAGAGGCAAGAAACCGCCCGCCTCGCCTCGCAGCCCTGCCGCTGGCAGTCAATTAGGAACAGATAAGCGGGGCGGGAGGGGAATTTTATCCCTCCATTGTGCGTAATGTGTGAAGGAAGAGGAGAGGAAAGTGGCATTGCTTTCAGGGAGTCAGAGGAACTCTTTTTGCAAGTGAAATGGAAACTACGGCTGGGAGGGAAAGATTAGCAGCAAACCAGAGAATGGAGAGAACGGAAGACTGATGGATGGGAAGAGTTTATAGGACTTTGTCAGGGAGGAGTTACATTAAAGTGTCACAATGGGTAGATTTTGTGCTCTGTCAAAGCCTAAAGGATTTAAGATAAACTGCGGATCTCTTTTGCGAGACAAGTTTCTTTTCTGCGGATGTTTATGACACTTTGTCTCTTTGCCATTGGTTTGACTTCTACTTGACCTGACACAGCACTTTGCTGCGTCTTCCTCCCACTAATTCCCCAAGATGTCTTTTTCCAGACTGATTCAGATGATTCTGAAAGTCACCGTCTTTTATGCTCGATACTTTAGCACTTTTTCCCCAGCCATCTGTCTTGTCTCAAATGTCCTGCTCTGCTATAGAGGTCACTGTTTCCTTGTTCTTTTGGTGTTCAGCTGCTTTCTCAGGCTCTTTTTATCTGAACTCTTTTCTTTGTGATACTTCCTACAATCAGCTTTATATTATGCCAGATTCCACTGTTGAAGGGTGTGTGGAAGATGGAGTCGTGTCCTGTTGGAATTTTTTATTTAAAACCGTTTTTATTAAAGGAATAATTATTGGGTGTAATGATGCATATTTTTGCTTCAACGTTCTCAGCATTACATTTGTTTCCATATTTTTTTTCTCTCAGGTTTAGTCTGAGAAATCCCAACAGTTTTATTTTCAGTCCTAAATTGCTGTTTGTAGTAGTCAGTAGTAGTATTCAGGTGATTATCCTGTAGAACATTGGCTTTTCTTCTAAAACAACTGGAAAAATAACTGCTAATTTTAGCAGGTTTTCAGTGTATTTTCATGGCAGTTTGTGTAGCAATTTTTCACAAGTGGCTCGTGTTGTTTAGAGCCAATAAATTTATTTTTCTCTTATGACCCAACATATCAAAATGAAATTTATTTCCAAAATGTATAGATTAAAATAAGATTCTTAAAGTACATGTACATGTTGCTTCATTAAATAACTAAAAAAAATGGAGCTCAAACTTTAAAAAAAATTCTGTTAATGAGTTTGAGTTAAGTTTGCCCCTGCAGATTTATTGAGTTTATTTAGTCTACATGCTAAACAAACGTAAGTAACAGTAAGTAGCGTAAGTAAAGTAAGTTTGACAACCTTTATTTGGATATAATTAATAAATTATCACAGTTTTTTCAAAGTTGCCACTCCGCTCTTTCTTTTTTCAGTGTACAAAGACTGTCCAACGACTAAAAACACCTGAGTGGAAATGTGTATGAAAGTTGTGTTTGGAAAATTGGGAATTTCTCTAAATGTAATGTGGATTAGACATGGAGGATATATATTTTTATTCTTATTCTCTTCTTTGAGCTTCCAGTTCCTCTTTGACCATTTATCAATTTGTGCAAAATCATTTGCATGTGTGATTATTTGCTGCCGTGAGACTCTGGCCAGCTGGCTAAATATTGCATTAGCATGAAAAATGCAAATTCATAACTTTTGGGCTATTTTAGCCAACAATTAATGCACTCCACACATTAAAAATATGAATATTCCACACACTAATAATGTAATTCTGATTTATTCATAATATATTATGCAACTATACATACCTGGACTTTTATGTATGATTTTGACCTTTTGTGGACTATTCCAAAAATAAATTCAAAATGATGCTGCATAATCTCTCCATTTTTTAAAAATGGTTCAAAACAGTCTTTAAAAATCCTAACTTAATATTTTTGTCCACCGTTGTAAAGGAGCGATTTATAATAAAGGTATCTGCCAGCGTAAAATCTCTTCTGCTTGCTTGAACGCCTGACTTTACCATGATGTTTTTGTTTGCGAAGCTCATCAATCCGGCGTCCTGGAGGAGATCATCCATAACTTGGACTACTGCGATATTCTTGTGTTGGGGGAGGAGCTAAACCCAAAGCAAGAATCTCTCCAGCTGCAGCTGAGCTCGCTTCTGGGAAAACACCTCGACGCAACCAACTCCACGTCCGGCATGTCCATATATGGTAGGTGACCGACATCAAAACCACTCTGTTGTGTCTGCTGCATGTGTAGAATAGCTGTAGCAACAACACCTCTACTGTCTCTGTCCACAGGCGTGGACTCCATGACGAACTACGAGCAGGTGATCAGACAGGTACGTTACTCCCACCTGCAGCCCGGACAGCTGACAGAGAGGAGGTTTCGCCTGACCTGCTCGGAGCTCAACGGCCGCTACACCAGCAACGAGTTTACCCTTGAGGTCAGCCATCCAGCAGCTTAATAGAGTTTTTTTTCCTATATTATTTTTGTTTTCTTTATAGCTTGTTAGACTTTTTATTGTTTATATGCTTTTCACCTGCCGTTATTGTGCCCCTGTGGGTCATTTTGACTTGAAATCATCAATTTGTTGATAGTGGAGGCAATAACAAGCAGCAAAAATGGGGTACATAGTTTGAATCTAATTTAACATAAATACGACTGAATGTTTGCTTTAGGTCTAAATGAAAATAGCCTGAGAAACGAAGCTGCTCGTGGCAGACATTTTGAGGACTACAATGAGGATTTTAAGAATCCGCTTTTAGAGGACAGCTTCATTCCCTGCTTCTTTTGAATCTCTATAGCTGAGGGAAAAAGAGTGCAGGTCTGAATGGCTCACTGCAATATAATAGGCTCAATAACTGCAGTTACACAAGCATCAAATAGGACACGAACATGACTTTCACCGGCTGCAGCAAAACAGATTTTCAGAATCACTGCAAAAATAACAAGAAACCAAATAGTTGTTTTTTCTTTTCATCACATTGTTTGACATCTGCAACTAAGCCAGAAAGCAGAAAGGTCAATGTTAGATAATCTGTTGGTACAAGTAAGTCTTAATCAAAATAAAAAGTTGTCCTATCCAAAACAGCATTATTCCAATTTTACTGAGTGCTTTGGTTTTAGCCACCATATAAGGATAACAACATGTAGTCCCTGTGAACAAGTCAAGCACCTTGAGTCAATGTTCCAACATAGATGTAATGTGGAGAACATGCAGAGAACGTAAAACTAAAGTAGCATTCTCACAAAGTGCGCTGTCTGCGACCTTCACTACGTTTCTATCTATGTTATACATAAACCTTGGAGCTGCTTGGAGAGGTCCGACTTTTCAATTTCAGGGGCCATTCGTCTTTCATTTCTTGCAAATTGAACTGTTAACATACAGATCAATGATCAATATGTGAACCAAATTGCTGGAGATGTAAATCAAGCCATTTGTTCTGGGTTTTTAACTTTTTTGTCATTGAGAGGAAACATTAGAATCCACACATTTTCTTATGACATGATATAGTCGAGGAAACTTTATGGTAAATTTGAAATAGTAAATGTAAAATGAATAGTAACAGCAAGTTTTCACATGTATCAGTTTTCTTGTAAACTGCACTAAAGGGCATCCACAACATTTTCTTTGTCACATGAACTAGGCAAAGTGGCAGTTAAAGAGAGAAAGAGAAAATGAGTTTGTTGCACATTCAGCAATAGTCAGACAGCTGTTTCACATAATAAAGAAAGGAAACGGAGCATCAGCTTGTACATCTTTTTCCTCTGAAGCATTCTACATCAGGTCAAGATCACATTTATTTATATGTAACACGTTTCCAAACACTCAAGGTGCACAAAATGCTGCACTTAGGCAGCCTTTTCTAGCAGCAAAAAACATTTGTACATGATAGCTGCTGGCTCTTACCTGATGAGTGAGTCACAGTTTGTCTTCCTGACTGGAACAAATATTCACTTTCTTCTAGCTTGCCTGGAGGAAACCTCTGTTTGGGTTGAATGGTTTAAACATTTCAAGCCAGGAATCCGGGTTCAACCTGATTTCGTTTGTCCTTCCACCAGGTGAGCGTCTGGCACAGCTCAGAAACAGAGGAACACATCAGTCACATGGTGGCTCCGCCGCAGTACATGCAGGTGGTTCACCACCCATCCATGATCAGCGACCTTTATCCCAACCATGCTTCAGGTAGGAAAACATGTTTGTGAGATTTCAGTACCAAACAGCAGGTTGCAAGATTTCAGTTTTGTTTCGATTTCCATTTTCAATGTATTTTATTGGGATTTGTGTGAGCAACACAAAGCATTGAATTGCTATGAAATGGGGGTGGGAAAAAACCACACTTGATCTTTGGAAGATTGAAATCGAAGTAATTCTGAAAGCCTGACTAAAAAGTCAAATAAATCAAAAATCATGTCAGCTATCTGTTGTGGGGTAAAAATGTAGAGATCCAAGAGAATGATCAATTCCTTTTTCTAAGTTTGTTTATGAATCTGTTGCTCAAGGGGCTGCTTTCGAACGCCACTCTTTCTCTTCCCTCTGAGCATCCGAGTGATCCGAGGTAAAAAGAGCGCGGGTTGGCGGAGGGGAGCCGGTCTTAATCTACCACATGTGATTTAATTATTCATCAGACTCTAATGGATTCTACTTAGAGTCCTGGAGAGTTCAGTGGCTGAGGCTGTTAACGGAGCAGATAGCTGGAGTATGTATGTGTGTGTGTGTGTGTGTGTGTGTCCGTTGAAGGAGGTCAGAAGAACAAAGAGGGCAGAGAGCGGCTGAGCAATCAGCGTATGGCAAAAAACTAAATACTCAACAGAGAGAGATCCCCAACTCTTTAGGCACATGTCCCTGCTGCTGTGGACTCGCCGTATGTTGAGTGCTTGGAGGAGGTGGTGATGCTCTTGTGCGAACGGAGACTTTCTGCATGAAGCGCTACTCAGAAGATCAAAGGCCCTGAATTTGGTGTGAAAATCTACAAACTAGACTGAATCAAATGATCAGTTGAAGAGTGCTCTGTGAGCCGTAGTCTCATTAACCGCACGCCTCCACTCACCAGGAAGGACTGCTGGAGAGACGGCCGGCACAGAGGAGTCACGCATCTTCCAGGCGGCTGGAGATCAGAGTGAACCAAATAAACAACTTCAGTACCAGAGCCATGCCTCAGCATGTGCTGCAACATGATGATGTGCCTTTGTAGCTCTCCATCACAGGCTGTCCATAAGTAGAGATAAGTCTAATGTAGATTAAGTATGATTGTTTTTGTATGAGGCAAAAAGCAACTTTTCTAGATAATAGATCTATTTTATTCTGTTTAGATTTGGGTACAGCCTGATCTGATTTAACGAAAGTTTTTTTTTTGTTTTTGGGGGCAGGGGGGTTTCAGGATGCAAAAATACAGTCTGGAGAGTATCTGCTCTATTTTCAGAATACAATATTTTGCACTCGGCTATTTATCATGTCACGTCATTAATGTCAAACATGGTGAGTTGTACTGGCATGTTCACCATGAGAACTGTACACACTTCATTCAGAATGTTTAATTTTAGACTTTAACCTGAAAATCTGATTCAACAAGCTCGTCTAAAAGGGTTATTAGTAGAGGTATGCATATTTTATTACTTTTTTTATTTTATTTTTTTATTTAGGTGCTTTTGGTTTTCTTTTGTTTTTCCTTCAGTTGTTTTGTTCAACTCTAGGGCAGAATTTAGACCTTAATAATATGCTGATATATTAAAAATTAACAGTAGAAAAAGCAAAAAATAAAGTAAACAATTGCAAAGTGCAAAATAATATATGAGAGCAAATTAACCAATTTGATTCATGGCAACTTGAGTTGTTGTACATCTTTTTACTTGCACTCCACATTTAAGTGCTTTCTTGTCTTTTACATGAAATCCCAGTATAACACATTGTGTGTTTGTAGTTTGTAATGATGTGATGCAAAGGGAAAAAATGTAAGAGCCAATGATTTTTTTTCTCTGCTTGTATATATATATATATATAACCAGTTTGCTTGGGCAGCTGATATTGATAATATCAATAATAATAGTTCTCAAAAATAAAATTTCAAAGCCGACTTTCAAGCTGAACAACTTAAATATATCTAAAATGTCACAACTGAAAGATATTTTCAGCTGCTATATGGATGCTTTACATTATGCTTTCCATCTCTCTCAGCTTTTTCACCAGCGTTCGTCTCATAATGTTTATCATGAGAATCAACCAAAGCAAAGTAAAGGTCAGGATTAGGGGGCAGTTTGAGCCCAGGTAGGAAACGTGGGGCTCTATGAAGGTTTTCTTATGATTCATTTCTTATGATTCACTCTTCATTTCAGGCATGGATTAGAAAAAGAAGAGAGAAATACCTTCTTGTGCTGCCTACAATTTGAACATGGATAATTAGAAGGAGAGAATACTGATTACTGAAGAACCACACACCAACCCAATTCTGACAAGAGCAATAAATGTTTTAACTCACCTGAGGGAGTTTATGAAGAGTTCACAGACGAATGCAATTATAAAGCAAAAAATCAGATGAGTTTTGACAGATTCTTTTCAGGAAGAGCCTAAAATTTACCGGGGGAAGAAAAAAAGTAGAGAAGAAAAACCTGAATTATTAGAGAAGCCCATTCTGACATAAAACGATCTAATTTGATTTAGGGAGACGATTAACAGTCACAGAGTAATGGCTGCATAACCTGAAACAAAATATCTTAAGAGGTGTGGACTCAAGTCACAAATTAATGACTTAAGATTCGACTTGATAAAAGCATTAAACCCTTTGGGCTTGTCTTGGACGTTCACGTTATTATTTATTTTGAGCTTGAACTGTTTCAAGCTGTGCGGTTCTGACCATTTGTTAGTGTTTCCTCATCCTGCATGCTGCTGTTGTACCTGCTTTTCTTCTGCAACAGAGAACAGATGAAACAGAGACACTTACGCTGGTGGAAAGGTTCTTTAATTAATGTCACTAATAAAGATTTTCACATTTTTTTAGAATCCATTAAGGATAACTTTATTAATTGCTAGGCAGTTTATGATAATTTACCATAACCCAATATATAACACTAGACAGAAAAATACTTTTCTAAATGATGAATTAATGAATCTTGGTTTGCTAAACATGTAAACTGCCAACCACAGCAGAGAGGCGGCAATTGCTGATGTCTCTATACAACATCAGAAGTTGTAGAGAAAGTCACTTCATGACCTTTCACTTGATGAGTCAAAGGTCACAAAGTGACTAATGTATGCGTAGTGTTTTCTTAACAACTTTTAATCATGGAACCTAGAAAGGTACAAATTTAGACACAGTTTATGCCTTGGAGTTGACCCAGAACGTGCATGTCTTTGGACTTTGGACTCAGTTCTGAACCTTCATATGTCAACTTGGGATTTGATTTAAGACTTGAAGGGGTGACAGGGGAAGAGAACTTGTCTTGATTCTCTCTGTGTTTATAATTACTCATAAAAATCTATAATAACAGCAAAATAAATCCAGACTAAATGATGTCCAGCTCTAACAGAGAACCTGCTTCTGCATTCCATCAACCTCATCTCTGCTTCCTCTCCTTCTGCCCTCAGGGGTTCCGAGCGCCGCCACCATGGTGATCGTCATGTGCATCGCCGCCCTGGTGGTGGTGGTGGTGCTGGGCATATACCGCATCCACGTGACCCACCAGCAGGAGGTGAAGCAGGGGGAAACGGCGAAGGAGGCAGACACAAACTGGGACGACTCGGCTCTGACGATTACAGTCAACCCCATGGAGGTAGGAGTGAGGAGCATGTCGATGGTCAGAATGTCTGCAAGATAAATTAGGCTTCCTCCAGTGTTTTAGCTGTATGTTAGTGAAGTCTAACTCCAGCATAAGTCCTTTGGTCTGTGTTGCTGAGCCAAGATGCACCAGTCAGAGATTCTCCAGTTTTTATCAAATTTTGACCTGCAGATTTAATTTTGGACGATTTTGATTTACAGTGCTCAAAATATTTATTTGAATTAGACTGTCTTTTGCACATTAGTGATATAGTAAGCACAGTTATTATTAACTATGGATGTCAGTATCAATGCACACTTCCTAGGAAATATATCCCTTTACTTAACTCTTAGACTTTGAAAACTTCCAAAATGTTCAAATCCTGCATGTCCCATCACAGACTGAGGAAGAAAATTCAAAAGAATAAAACAAAGCAGCTTTTCAGCCTTCCTGGTTTCTGCTGAAGTGGGATCCATATGAAACCTCTCCTTCACCAATCAGATGAAACGTATAACAACTTGTCCGTGCAAATTGAAGTGCTATGGCGGATGGCTCTTTTTCAACAGTGAAATGACCAAATTTACAAAGCAGTGACAAAGGACCAAAATGTCCAGGAGCTGCTGAAATTCAGTCTCTGCTGTAGTAGCCTGAGCCAATACCTGACATCCATCTAGATAAAATGCTGTTCTCTATCTTTCTGCATTTGTGTTTCTTTTACTTTCAGTTTTAAAACCAACTTTGAAAATAGCTGATTTTCAGTTTTCTTTTCTCATTGACAACTTCCACACCAACAACAGTTAGCACTTAACTAAGGTGTGTTTATTGTTTGCATATTTGTTTTGTTTTTTTCCTTCCCAGTAGTCAGCGCTAACAAAGCTAGTTAACGTCAGCATTTAGCAGGAAGGCTAACTGGATAACAGTTGTTTTATTGGGGTGATTCCTGCTGATTGTGGTGTTTTTGCCACTTCTGCTGTTTTTTGAGGCTCGAAAATGTTACCCCTTCTAAACTAGTTGGATTAAATTTGATCCGTATTTGATAGAGGAAATGGAAGGAGGACAGGCGTGTTAAATAAAGCATATGAATGAACAATGCAATAAAAACGAAGGAGAGTCAAAGATTTCTACAGGGTATCTGGGCTAAAAAGTACAATTCCTCTGTATAATTATGAATGCACACCTGAAGCTTTGCGATGTCTCTGAAAACTTGGTAAAAAAATTTGGGGAGAAGTCTTTTGATCAAAACCCAGCTGCCTGCCTCATCTTTGGCAAGCAGTTGTGAAGCATGGAAGCGTCACAACAGTTTGGCAAACCTTCTTTGGCTGACAAGAAAGCCCCCCTTCTGTTTGCTTTGGGATACAGAAGAAAGTCATTACACCACAAAAATGTAAGACTCAGTCACGTTTCATGAGTCTGACAAACAGAGGACTTCAACGACTAACCCCTCACTTCAGGACTTCATTTTAATTGCTGCCCTTCCCGCTTTGATCTGTGAAGTACATCTTCCCTGAAGTGTGTGTCAAATACCACCCAAACCCAGATATTTACACACACTGAATCAAGCGACACATGAACTTTAATTTAGACTAAATTTTTTAAATTTTAGGCCAGTTAGGACTGCCAGAATTGTCTGTTTGCAAAATGCAAGAATTATAAGCACAATATTTTTAAGAAGAGTTTTCTGTTTTTAAAGTCTGATGTTAATATTTAGATTATAAATATGTCTTCTGGTTGATTTATTCAGAACAAGAAGACTGCTTCATTGAGTCAAATCATGCAAAAATAAAATGACATAAAAAATATCAGGGGTGAAATTGTCAGTTAATTAGAAAGGCACTAATGGACCAGGACGTTAATTTTGACGTGTACTATGGTCCAATAAAACTAAAATTGTGTTTTTTGGCCATTTGAATAAAAAAGGACCAGGTGAACACCTGAGAGCACCATTCTATTGATGAGGTACAAAGGTGGCAGCATCATGGTGTGGGGTGTTTACCACAGTAGATGCCTTCACCATGGGGACGGAACAGTATGTGATTAAAAACAACAATGTTTTCAAAGCCCTAAACAAGGAATGAGTCACAAATCTAGCAAACTATTCTGAGAAGATTGTGAAGGAAACCCAAAACCCTTTGACCCAGTTTTTACAATTAAAAAAGTATTTGGCCAAATACTAATTCAATTTATGTAAACTTATACATATATATATATATATATATGTATATATATATATATATATATATATACATATATATATATATATATATATAATCTCTCTCATTATTCTGATATAATAATTTATATGACTCTCACCTAAACAAGGAAGTTTAGTCTTCTTTATTCTGGGACAATAAGAAAAAAAAGGTTGTATTTTTGTCACCACAGAATTTGAAGAACCACAGTGCAGGGGAGGAAGAGGCCAGCGAGGAGGAGGAAGAGGATGAAGAGGAGGAGGAAGAGGATGAGGATGAAGAGGACGAAGAAGTCACCAGTGATGAATCAGATGACAGCGAGGAGGAAGTGGACGTCCAGCTACCCAGGATGCAACACTCGAGTGAGAAGCCCCAAAGATGGGACAAACCAACAATATGCTATTGAAAACACACATTCACACACTCATTCGCTCACACCCACACACACACACGCGCGCGCATTCTGTAACACATCCTCGATGAAATCCCACATGAGACGGCTGTAAACAACAGAAAGGGGCTTCACGTGCTTGAAAAATAAAGTATCGTTGCCCCCTAGTGGAAGATTGTATGAAAACACAAACAAATGCAGATCAGAGAAACAATGGGGCGCTATAACTGCTTCTCAAACAACAAAGCTCCACAAATCTGGGTCATTCTCAGAGAGATGATAGCTCTCCCTCATTTCTACTGTCTTCTGTGAGAACAAATTGTAAGAAACCCATTTTTTGTCGGCTCGGTCCCATCTATCCAGTTTGATGTGTAAAATTCCACAGTAAGATTTCTGATGTCCCCACATTAAAAATGCAAAGCAGCCTTTATTTAAGAAAAAGAAAATGAGACGCAAAAGTAAAGAAAATTAGACTATTTTTTGTTTTGTATACTTATTATTTATCTGTCTTTATTCTAGCCAATATGGCAAAGCCAGGTGATTTTACAGAAAAAGCATATTTTCAATGGTATTTTAAAAAAACAAAGAAAAAAAAGATCAATGTGCTGTTTCAGATGTCATGTCGAATTAGCAGCCAGCTCTACGTTCTGGGTTTTTGAGAAAAGAAGAGGAGTCTCCTTGTACATTTTTATACGCTCCCTTCTTGTAAATATCAAGTATAGTAAGTGACAACCCTCCTCATCCTCCTCCTTTATCACCGTCCTGAAATGTTCACCAACCCTCCTCTCTTCACCTGTACACAGCACACGTCACCTATTCATATGTACGGACACACTCTGATCTCTTAGCCTGCAAGAATACAACCCCAAGTCTTTCCCTCCCCCCACCAAATCGGCTCCAAGACTAGCTGGGATCCACAGCAAAATTTCTTTATGTTTGAAATGGTGAATCATCTAGATCAGTGGTTCTTAACCTTTTTTTGAAGTACTGAACCCACCAGTTTCATATGCACATTCACTGAACCCTTCTGTAGTGAAAAATAAAATAGGATTTTTTTCCCCCCAAATTCTAGTCTAACTAGATTCTAGTTGGGTCACTCCATGATCACTAAGTCTTCTTAAAAGGTAGAGTCTCTGAGAACAGTTCTTCAAAATATAGTCAGTGTTTTCAGAAAAGTTGAGCTGACTGTCCAGGAACGACCCAAGGTATTTAAAATTTTCCACAGTTTCAACAGGTTGGCCATCGAGAGAAACTGGAACCA
>CAEGAF010060634.1:0-11175 GCA_903067075.1 Micropoecilia bifurca
TTCTTTCGATCATGACCCAAAGCTCATGACCATAGATGAGGGTGGGAACGTAGATCGACCGGTAAATCGAGAGCTTCGCCTTTTGACTCAGCTCTCTCTTCACCATGACGGACCGGTACAGCGCCCGCTTCACGGCAGACGCTGCCCCAATCCGCCTGTCGATCTCCCACTCCCTTCTTCCCTCATTCGTGAACAGGATCCCCAGATACTTAAACTCCTCCACTTGAGGTAGGATGACCCCCCTGACCCGGAGAAGGCACTCTACCCTTTTCCGACTCAAGACCATGGCCTTGAATTTGGAGGCAACAAGTCTCATCTTATAGCTTCTTACAGGTTTTTTTTTTCAGAGTTACTTTGCATTTAGCTCCATCTTACTCTGGCAAGGCTAGAAAACCAGGCCCTTCTCCTCCCGTTTTACAAATATGCAGCACATTCATCTTATCTACTGCATAAAATTCCAAAGAAAAAAAAAAGTACATTGAGGTTTGTGGTTGTAATGTGACAAGCTTTTGCAGGGCTTGTCAGAGTCATACATGAGTCTGTATGACTCTGATTCCAAATAGACTACACCTTTTTGATGTTACAGTATCTCTACTCATATTCTCCATTCCAGCCACATTCTGACTCACTTGTGTGTTTAATCTGAGGCTTCCATCTGCCTTGATGTGCTGGACTGAGAATTGGTAGAAAGGACAGCAACATAAACAAATGAGCATGAGAGCTGCAAAGGGTTACGAGAAGCTTCTATTCAGATATGTACAGCACAAGTGGAAAATATCTAACTTATAAATTCTTTTCATTAGCCTGTACCAACCAGTCATTTGCTATCAAGAGTGACTTCAAGATTGTGCATTGCACAGATATTTCATTTTTTATTTTGTTTTATTTGGGGGTTCAGTTAGGACTTTATGGGCAGTTATTGTTTAAAGTCCGTAACATCCTCAGTTTATTGTTAGTGTTTCTTGTAGAAAATCTATACTGCAACCAACTCAGTCTTTTGTTTAGTTAACTATAAACTTCAGTGTCGATAACACTCTACTATAAATGTGGTGGCATTTGTTTAAAGGTTTATAAGACAGCGTCGCACTGGACTGCTTTGACATGTCTAAGATTACAGTTCTCGTATAAAGGCTGTTGTCCTCGTTGCTCTTCGCCCAGCTCTAAATGTCTATGAGATGAAAATTAGTCCCTGTTTTATTACAGTGAAGGTCAAGAATGTTACTAAGGCTGCAACACAGCTGGGGATTAGCCTCCATGTCTGTGCAGGAAATGAGGTGGTGTGCCGCCAAAACAATGTTATAAAAGGTTAAATTAATTATTTATTATTACTAGTGGGGAATTTATTAGGGAACGTTTTTCAGCTCCTAATAAATCGTATCTTCCCTGATTTAGAACAGTCTACATAATTCATGTTATTATGCGTTTCCAGTATGTTCATGAGATTTTAAAACACTATCAAATAGGCCTTGTTTCTGTGGTTAACTCTGTTGGTGGTGGACTTTTTACTGTCGGATTTTTTCCTTCTATTAAACTTTCCATTGATATGCTTGGATGCAGCACTCTAAATAACTAGCTCCTTTAGAAATGGAAACATTTTAAGGAGGGTTTAGCTTTTTAAATGCAGCACTGTGCATGGTGAAAACGTTAGGGGGATAATTCACAGAAAATAGTAGGAGTCCTAAAAAAGGTGAAACCAAGTTCCACTTCAAAATATCTAAACATTTAACTTAAAATGAAAGGCAGTGACTTTAAATTGCAATATGGAACAAAAATATAAAAAAGCTGATTGGTTGTCATGGTAAGAAGAAAATTCACATTATAACCAATCAAGTTTCAAACAGGTTTTAAAATGAATGATTTTAATCTAAACCGTACAAAACTACACAAAAAAGATTATTCCTCATCACTATTACACAAAAATTGCACCCAATTGCTGAAATTAAAATTACATCAGCACATAAATTGAAGCAAGCTGGGACAGACTTCAGCCTTTTTTTACATGTAAAACATTTTCTTAACAAGTACATAATGGACAAATATTCTAAAATTGTAGGTTTCATGAAAAGTTGCTTTGGACCATCATATATAAAAGATAAAGAGTTGATCAGCCAGATTAAACTGGATTTGTTGTGCTCCAGAAAACAGATGCATTCATGGACGATTAGTAAGTTAGGAGAAGAACGCACACACTTCTTGAATTTAAACTTTTGGTAATGAGAGGTGAATAAGGGTTAGAGTTGAGAGCTAAAGGCATCAATAATGCTCCAAGACAGATTTATCGGCCGCTTGTCTTTATCCTTGTTTAACACAGCAAACCAATGGCAAACATCATTCTGAACATATCACAGTGTCATGGTTTCAGGGTTAAAGAGTTCAGATTGTAATCTATCCTGCAGGATGAACTTGTTGTTCTCTTTAAGAATTTTGTGAGTCACAAAAAGTAAGGCCCAATCTGCTGAGTTCAATTCATTCCTTTTTATTCATTACACTTTACTTTATATCTGTCAGCTAAGAATAATGGTGATAAATGTAAAAAACACAATATTTTATTTAACCACATGCTTTTATCTTGGGATGAAATAACACACATTCTCTCTCCATTAGTTGTGGTTCTGATCTCCTGTTGGCCCGTCCACTCACATGAAATAAGACAGATTATGATGGTTGACCAAGCATAGAATCAATAAATAAAGCCTTCAAAATATGTTCAATATGGTTATTTCTTTAAATCAAATACCATCAAATCCAATTCAGTCCAGTCATAAGTATTTCTGACAGTCATATCCAACATACAGTAAAAGGTTCTCAATCTAAGACAACAGTGTCTTGTGTCCTGGATGTTAGATGTGTCCCTGTGCCAATAATTCTGTTTCAAATGCCTGAATTACATACTTAACGTCTAACCTCTGCAGAGACCTGATGTAGGGCCATTCATCTGAAATATCAGAAACACACCTAATACCTCTAGGAAGCTGCTCTTGGAGGACAGGAACTGGACACCCCCAGAGCTAAGAAGATTAGGAGATTGAATCAAATCTTCGCATCGATCTAATCTCCCTTCCTGAGAAAGCGTAGCGTCACAGTGGAGAGGAATGATTCCCAATACAACAGGAAGAAACATCCTGGAGACCCAGGCTTTAAACACTAACATCAAGAATAAAACGCCTCTTGGTGTATCCGGATCCAGCGGCCTGACACACTGCAAGTCTTAACAACTACTTTTATCAAAAGGAAAAGGTTTTAGGCTAAATGTGTGACAGATGTCTAAATCTGTCCAAATGTCTAAATGTTGACATATTTATATTTCTGTCTCTACAGTTCAGACCCAGAGTTGATTCCAGAAGATAAGAGTCTGACTGTAACATATTCTGTTTGGAAATATGAAACTATCAAACCAAATCTTTCATAAAGCCAAAACAGATTGTGTTACATCTAAAACATTTTAACATTTTAACATCAAATTTTGTAATTCTTAAACACTTTCAAGCAAACCCTGACTGTCTGTCATTCTTTTCGAGTCTTTCTGAATACGTAAATCTCTTCCTGAAATGAGACGCGTTCATCCGCTGACGTTAAAACAAAGGGGCTTTGATCTGCTGCTGAGGATCTCCATTATGCTGGAATTTGCTTAAACCAACACAAGTTATTACAATCTGTTTGTTCTTCAACTGAAAAAGTCCAGCTCCGATCAAGACAACCTCTAGATTTTTGTCATTAAATTAATTTCCTTTTTCTGTCTGTCTGTCTGTCTGTCTGTCTGCCTGTTTTCGGTATTCAAAATGGGAGTTGCAGTAAGCTCATGCGAATGCTCACTCTTTTAGAAAGGGATGTGCTTTGATTGAATTCAATCCAAAACTCAACTCAAGAATACTTCATTAACCCAAGAGGGAAATTAAATGTTAATAAAACGGCATATTCTGCGTAGCACTTCAGCTTGCATCTACTTCCTCTGGTGAACCAGCCTACTGACAGAACCTCTGAAAGACCCATTAACACCTCCAGAGGGCTAAAGCCCAGCCCCCCTCCATAAACAGCCCAGCCAGAGGTCCATCCTAATGGGGCTAAGCTCATTCCCAGCCTGGCCTGCTCCAGGTGTGGAAGCTGAGTGCAGTAATTGATAATTAGGGGGTAATAACCCAACATTCAGTGCTGGCCTTGTGACAGGGGACCAGCCAGGCCCCCACACTGTCACCCGGTTGGAGGAGGATGTGGAAACTGGAAAATTAAGGAGAAGCAGGAGGAGGAGGGGGGGGGGGGGGCAGTAACGCCACAATGCGAGTATTTATCTGATGGGTGAAAGAAAGAAGTGGTTGCTTCAGAGCAGCACTCGGAGAGGTTCCAGTGTGGTGTGTATGCAAAAGGACGATAGAGCAGAGCCAGAGTGTTTGAGTTGCACCGCGACACAAAGAGCCTCCACATGTGCTTTGCGTAGGTCACTGATAGTGTGAGTGTGATAGTGGAGGCAACAATGGAGAGGCTGTGGCACACCGAGCCCCACAGGTTGGGCACGTCGTTTGAAGCACAAGCATATTTCACCGTTAAGCCACAGATGTTATCAATCAAAATGATGCAATGAAATTTTTCTAATCTAACGGAGCATGAAAATAACTGAGCCGGCTTCGGCAGGGGCTGACAAACTGATGCAACGTCTGCTTTTAAGTGCTGCGGTTTGATAAAGTACTTACAGCGCTAGAACATTGTCACATTTAATGTGCTTTTATGATGCAAATAACGCAATTATGGCGTAATTTTAAAGTTGAAAAAAATGGAAATAGCTGTTAAAATCTTTCACGAGTAAAAAGTCTGGCCAGTACATTTCGCCCCTTTTTACTCTAACACCTGACAGACGGCGCCTAATTGGTAAAAAGAGTCAACCTGTGTGTAATTTAATCTTAAAATGAGAACAGATGTTTTCTAAAGACCACACACAGTCCTGACTGTGAAACACGGTGGGGACAGTGTCATGCTGTGGGGACACTTTTCTTCAGGAGGGACAGAGAATCCGGCCACAGATGACGGGGAGATGGATAGGACTAAATACTGGAAAACACTGGAGGAAAACCTGCTTGCAAAAGACTAGAAAATGGAGTTTAGCTGCAATGGGTTGGTTTAGATCAAGGTGACCAACTCCAGTCGTACAAAGATACTACACAAAGGTTAAAGCATGTCAGCTTTCAAGGAATACAGTGGGACACGACTAGTTCAGATCAAATCTTATTCATGTAAGGAGATGGCTCAGTCAAAGTCTAGAACAAAGTCCAATTAAGAATCTGTGGAAACTGTTAAAATCATATTTAAAATATACTTAGCCACCTTTACTGTCATACCACTAAGTAAAATGTAGTGGAAAAAATGGCCTCTGGAAGTTACCTGATTAACACGGTCAATATCAAAAGTTACAAACGCAACAAAACGGACTGAGAGGTGATATTTTTACATTCAGTTTTCTGAAACAGAAATGCATTATCCCAGTAGAAGGCCATTATTCCAATGCTAATGGATGGTAATTAAAGGCAGGTTGGCTCACAGCGACAGAAAGCAGCAGGGTTACTAAATAAAAGAATAATCATGTCTGGAGTACAGGACTTCCCTTAAAGACACCGGAGAGCCCAGGGTATTGGGGAAAAAAAGCTTCCATCTGATTTTCATTTGAAACTCATTTTGTTTATGGCCAACATTGGTCATCAAAGGTGTAAAAGAGGACGACTGAGGGAATACATATAAAAAAAAACACTTCATTGCTTAGTCACAGAACAAAGTCATTAGTGTTTGAGGTTTCCAGAGAAAAACATTTTAAATGGTTGTTTTTTTCCTGAAATGACTGAACAGAAACACACGCACCAGCGGAGTCACTCCCCACAGACACCTGCCACCCAAATACTTCCTCGCATTTTTTGAGAAACCAGCCAGTTGATAATTAGGCCTGATAACATCTCCACAGCTGTCTGTGACAGGCGGTTGGTTGCTGTCATGCGCCTGAGCCATCACACACAGACTGTCAAAGAGCCACAACAAACAGCAGTGCTGATAAGACTGAAGGGTTAAAGTCTGGGAAACACACCGTCCGGCTCCTGCTACTGCCGTTTGCCCCCCGCCCCCCTCCTCCTCGTGTTAGGCTTCCCAGCTCGATGCTCGTCATATAACTGGAATGCAAATCCCATGTGAGGCAGAGTTCACGCCTCATCTTTTCCGTCTTTCCAGAGATAAAGGCCAGGAAACCAGAAGCCATTTCATGTCGAAGCGAGCCGTCGCATAAAGGAGGGACTGACGGCAGCGAAGGTGCAAAAAATAATGTCAAAGTCTTGGGGTTAATTGAAAACCAACATTTGCTTGCCACTAAAAACATCTTAAAAAGATAAGTGTGTCTGTTATGTGAAGGCAGCAGGCTCCTCACCTCACCAGCGTGTTTTAGGGTAGAAAGTAAATTTGTTTTTTTCTCCTTCTTTGCCTGAGGCATTTTAAATCTTAGCAACATCTGGTTGGAAACAATTTCAGGAAGTTGGCAACTCTTCTTTTCCAGTCAGGTACAACTGGTTTCACAGACCAGGAAACAAACACAAAACAACACGTATTCATAAGAAACAACTAAATTAGTTACTATGCTTAATCCTAAAGAATAATCGTTACATTAAAACTATTCAACCCTTTGAGAGAAAACCCCTCCTCTTTTGGTTATCAAACCTATTTAAAGGCTGACTAAATAACCTAGTTTGGTTATAAATTATGGACCAACTCAGATGTAGGTTAATTAAAAGCTTTCAGTCCAAAAATGAGTTAAAGCAGATCTTGCAGACATCTTTTTCATTCAAAGTAAATACAAGAATATATTGTAAACATGCATTTATAAATATATATATATATATATATATATTTTTTTTTTTTACAAAAGTTTCAAAAACACAGTGTTTATATGTATTACTAACAAAGCTTGATTTTAAGCAAATGGAAGAGACATTTTGTTTCTCATCATCAATGTGAGCCTCAGCATTTAATCAAACTCCAAAAAGAATAACTTACTGAGAGGAAAGTTTGTTTTGGAAACTTAATTAGAAACAACGGCCATATTCCATCTAAATAAATTGTTTGAGAACATCTAGGAATCGGTGAAAGGGAAATGTGTTTCATTATATCCTAATATTCTTTAGCAATATTCAGATTTATTAGCATACTAAAGGATTCTGCGTCAAACAATAGCACATATGCAAAAATGTGAACGGCATAATTAAAAACTGAAAAATGGATAAAGAATATTTGCCATCGCAAATCAGACCCTTCATGCTTTCCTTTTGATCAAGAAGTGTTTTGCTGCTGCAAGCAGCCGCTGCCAAATTATTTGTTGTCAGAATCTTCTAAAAAGAAAACCCTTCAAGCAAGGACGATTTTTTTTCTCTCACTCAAAAAGCTTTTATTGCAGTCTGAATTCCTTACTAGTTAAATTTACAATAATAATCTGTCCTTCACTCTCAAGTGTTCCTTGATGTGGCATTTCAGGCTGTTTTCATTATTATTTACTTAGTCTTTGTCACTGTGAAGTATGACCTGTTTCCCAACTTTTTATTGAACAAAAAAATAAGTTTGGCTTCATTCAAATAAAAATGAATGCTCAAATATTGGCCAGGCATTATTCTTATTTTATTTGAAAAACACTTTGACAAAAGCTTGAAATTGTTTTATAAATTTTTTTGTTTGAGTTCTAAATATCTCTAAGGAATTAATCCTGACAGTTTATTATTTGATATAGTAATTTCGGATCAGTCAATAAAGCATGGTAAACTATTAAAGGTGCCACAAGTAAAAAAGGATAAAAACATAAATTCATCTCGTACTGCAGCAGCACAACCTCACACCATACAACTGAGAAAAAAATGTCACTAATTTGATTAGATCTGTAAAATGTGGAAAAGAATCGACACCCTTTACTGTTAATACTATGTGCATCCTTCCTTACTTAAATAGAAAGACCACAAAACAAACCAATTTTGAAGAGTGGCTTATTATATTATAATTGTGACGTTCCCCCCTCAAAAAAGAAAAACCCAGCGTTGGGTCACAAAAGCACAAATGCGGTTTATTGATGATGTTTTTATTACCACCAGTAATAAGAATAGCCTTCAACTCTCTCGTGAGGTGTGCAGTAATAAGTCAACATAATATAGAAAAGAAAAACAGCAACGTTTTACATTCATGACCACAATTCATAATAACAACCCCTTTCAAGAGGCAAGTCAGCAATAACGACTGTGGATTGGTGGCTTTTGTGTAAACAATGTGGTTTAAATGTTAATTAATCCATGAGGTCACTCTCTGAACATCGCCCATCATCACCTTAACGACAGCCTCCATGCCATTTAAAGCACTTTATGATAGCTAACAGGAAGAAGAAGAAGAAGCAGGTACAATTTATCTGCAAAGCTGCTGGAAGGCTGATTAAAGGAATCTGTGGTACATTTTAGCAGCATTTTGCAGATGTTAAAATCCTGCGGGTGTCACTCAAAGGCTCCTCAAGGGGAAATCATCTTCACACCTGAGGCAACGTTAATTTATAGTTTCTCCCTGGATGAAGCTGAAACGACAGGCTCACTGCTCCACTTTCCTCGATGCGTTTTCGGAAAACGGTCGCAACAGCAACTTCAGTTTGCAGTCACACTCGTCTGCGTGATTTTTGTTGCGTTAATGTGAAAAGCTACATTCATGTGGACTAGTTGTTAAACTCGTGTGCCTTTTTGTGTACTTAGTGTAATGATGGGGGATACAGGGGGTTACGGAAAACAGCTCAAAACACCAAGGATGAAATTCCAAGCAGAATAGAAAAAGTGATCCGAAAATAAACTGATCTACAGCGCTTTGCAAAAAAATATTCATACCTCCTGCGACTTGAGGGCATTTTGTTACACCATCCAAAAACTTTGGTGTATTTTTATTGGAATTTCACTAAGATAATGTGACACATAATTATGTAGTGGAAGGAAAATGATTGACTAATGTTTGCAGTTGGTTGGGTTGGTATGAACAAACCCAACCTGAATGACTTGCAAATATATTCTGCAAAGACAAATGGGCAAAAATTCCATGGTCAGGAGTGGATAACCAGTCAAAGCTTTAGGTTCCGCAAAACTAAAACAATGTCTACATAAATAGACACCACTTTGTTTTGACATAACAAAAAAATATACCAATAAAACACACTCAAGTTTGTTGTTGATGTGAAACATTTCAATAGGCAGGAATTCTTCTGTAAAGCACCGTATCTTTGGTGAAACTGCTACTAAATAAATTCAGTATTTTACTCACAGATACTTTACAATTAATGGTGCTTATGTGCAAATGTTGATGCTCTTTCTGTTCAAGAAATAGAACTTATAGGATGGGAAGATAAGAGGAGCCCTGTGGTGATGCTAGTGTTTGTCACATAAACACACTCTCGTCTCTGTTTGGGATCTCTCCCCCCCCTCACAACAGATATGCTGTGACCTCTATATGTAAAGAATTGCTCATGCAAAGATAATATTGCTAAATATTTCGAACAAAAACATTCTTCTTTTTTTTCCCGGAAAACAAAAACTAAAGACAAATGTTTTTTTTTCTCTACTACTTCTTTAACACAAAGAGTTTGGATTCGACGTCGAAAAGACTCTCAGACTTTAAATACGCACATTATATTTGACATCCACACAATTATGCCATTGTGAGAACCCAGAAACATTTTTTAAGAGTCCAAGTCCAAGTTCTGTGAAAGACGCCCCCAGTTCGCTTTTTGACCCATCGGAGTCTGAGAGCCCGGTTGCGCGGTGACCCGGCGGTGACCTCCCCGGTGCCCACGTATCCAGTGGAAGAATGCCAAACCAGCAGCAGACTTGAACCTGAAGTGGCTCCAGATCGACACGGCGCCTGGTGATTGTCTGTTCTGCTCCGAGGAGAAAGCAGCCTCTTGACCTCCGATCCGGCTCACTGCAAACTGCCCTCGTTGCAGATTCGTGCGATGCTGAACGTCGACAGCAACGCCCTGGTAAGGCAGTGTTCAACATTGCACCAAATGAAAAGTTCAAGTACAAAAAAATGAAACAAGAAAAACAAATAGTAAAGTAATAGTAGAAGCTAACCCCCTCTCAGGACTGCTTCCGGAAGGTGAAAATGTCCCGTTTTTTGGAGCCTCTCTTGCCGTCCAGCGTGGCCGTGTGGTTTGGAGAGGACGACGGCGAGGGGGAGGAGGGCTGTGGGGTGGAGGTGCCTCCATAGGGGCAGCTCAGGGAGTCTGGGTGCTCGCCTGAACACTCCACCGTGGGGATGTAGCGGCTGTCCCACATCCCCGGGCCGCACAGCTTGCAAAGGTCGTGCAGGCTGCAGGGGATCCTGGGAAGGAGGCGGAACTGGTAGAGGAGGCTGCGGGCCTGGAAGAGAGGGGCGAGCGCGATGAGGGGGAAGCAAGCTCAAGGAGAGACACTTTGGCCTGTCAGAGAAGGCAAACATTGCGGATGCATGCATTGAAATAAATCAATGCTCCCGTTATCTCTTGGCTACAAGATAACAAAAGAATGTCAAGGTCAGTCTCGTGGAGTTTTTTTTTTTTTCCTTCTTCTTCTGGCTGTATCTCAAAAGCTCGCATGCCCACTGCTGGGTTATTGTATGCACAATTCTCAAGCATCAACGAAAAGCGTTACGACAGCTGCATGCAAACAGAAATGCGCAGCACAAACAGCATCCATAAAGATGAGGCAGCAGGAACAGCGACTGCAGCGAGCAGATCATTAATCCTCTGCATCCTATTCTTACTCTGCTGCAGCACCGGGCAGGACTCTTCAGAGCAAACTGAAGTGAATTTAAATTACATCAGGAGGAAATGTTGCAGACAGATAGATGTCTGATCATGTTTAATGACTTTTACAAAGGGATGTGGATCGAATCAACCCTGGACGGGTTGATTCTGGAAAGAAGGATGGCTGAACTGACATTTTTTTTGCAATTATTTATGTTCTGATGCTATATTAAAATAAGTACTAAAAGAATGAAGAATCTGGACTGTGAGGAATGATAAGACTCCTTTGAGCAAAAAAAAAAAGAAGTATATATATATATATATATATATATATATATATATATATATATATAAACACACACACACACACACAAATATATTTTTTATAAGTGTGTTTTTTATTTTTAAGTATTAAATGTTTG
>CAEGAF010060647.1:0-13975 GCA_903067075.1 Micropoecilia bifurca
TTGAAACAGTCCAAACTGTAGCTGACATGCATTAGTAAAGTAAATAAAGTGAACCAAGTTCCTGCTCTGAATAGTTTGATACCTTTTAAACCTGAACATCTGAAGGAATCACTCTAAGCCTGATGACCTGATGCAAAGCAAGCAGTGAGTGAACAAGGTGACAGTTGGATGTTACGATACTTGCAGATGAATATCGATTTTTTTCTAGGGAAGAAAATATCGATCTATATCAAGATATTGATATTATTATACAGCCCCAGCACACAGGGACAAAGAAATTAATTAATAATAAAAATGAATAGAACACCATTCTGACTGTTTAACACGGAGGTGGCAGCATTATATTGTGGGGTTGTTTTGCTGCAGGAGGAACTGGTGCACTACACAAAACAGACAGTATCGTGACGACAGAACGTTATGTGGAAATACTGAAGCAACATCTAAAGATGCAGCAGGAAGTAAAAACTTGGGCACAAATGGGTTTTACAATGGCTATAAAAAACATGTTCATTACATCTTTTTGGCAACAGGCCCACAGAACGATGCAGCCACCACTTCACCTGACTGTTAGTGTGATATTTTCTTTACCTTGAAAGCCATTTTATGGGTCCTAATCCAAACATTCTGCTTATAATTGCGAACAAATAGCTCATTATTTGTCTCCAATTAGCAAATTTCCATCAAGGTGGCCTATTATGCTTTTTCAATCAGGTTAGAAAAGGTTTATGGCCGACACAAAAAGTGTTCATTACATTTTCCTTTGCACAAAATTATTCTTATATAATGAGATTTCAGTTTGCTCAGTTCTGCCTGTGATCTTTTTTAGGACCTTTTGTCACTTTAAATCAAAATAAGCTGCTGCTAGCCACGCCCCCAAACTCGACATTTACACTCGCATATGAAAATGGCTGCAAACAGATGCCCAATTATACCACTGTACATGTTTGAAACGCAGAAGTGGAGCCTCCTGCAAAACCAACAAGATTTTCTTTTCTGTAAAAAGAAAACAAAACCATTTGATTTTCCAGTAGCCATTGTACAGTGAATGCAGCGGTAAAACCAGCCGACCAAATGTGCTGGAGCTCAGCTTGTGTTGCTAGGTGATGTGCGGAACTCTGTTGGGGTTGCTAGGTAACAGCACTTTGCCGTCAAATGTTACTTAATATTTAGGAAGTTTCTGAAACACCAAAAGGATTGACTTATTGCCAAAAAAAAAAAAGCTGCCTTAATGGGTAAGGCCAAGTCCTTCTTAAAATGGTCGGCCAGTTGGTCAAAAGGACTAAATAATTATTCACAATTACAAGATAAATATTTGGAGGAGAAGTCATGGTCATGCTGTCAAGTCAAAGAACAATCCTAACTGCCACGCAAAGTGGTGGCTGCGTCTTTCTGTGGGTCTGACTTGCTGTCAATGGATGGAGTAACAAATAAAACCTCAAAAGTCTTCAATTTGAGCTGAAATTAACAGTTAGATGGTTGAAACTTGGACAATGATCCTAATCAAACATCCAAACTGGATTCTGGAGTAAATATAGGAGGATAACATGAAGCCCAGATATCAAAACTGTTGAAAAGATTTATGTTAAGGTTAAAAACTGGGTCTGTGTTATTAAGCTAGTTGAATTTCACAAATTCTACCCAGAAAAGATGCTAAGCATCCAACAGGATTTATGCTAGTTGCTTGCCAATACTTACAAATCGGTGCAACTTGTTTAGTGATTTAACTAAATCATCTACTTACTCCATCCTGGAAAAATAATGACTCATTTTGAGGGTATGTAGTGACAAATATTACTACTGTACTTAAACCTTTCTCTGTTATCATGAGGAAAATTAAGGTGTGTAACAAGTTGCACTCTGAAACATGATAAGGTTTTCTTAATATCGTTTTTGCTGCACTTTGTTCCATGCATAATGCTCCTCCTTCGTCTTCCGCTTACGGGACACACACCTCTAATGTGGATTAACAAGCTAATAGACCTGCTTAGCAAATTAAAGACACGGCTAATCTTCAACAAGCTTTCACTCTGTGCGAACAAACTCTTTAAATGATCAACACGACGACACGAGTGTGTATTATTTCTGATCAATTAAAACATTAGTAATAAATTCGCATTATTGAGATTAATTCAAGTAAAAATAAGGTGAGGAATTTAATTTGAGGCTTGAAGTTTCTGTTTTTGAAGCTAATTAAATGCAATTAAAAGTAATAACTCTCACCTCGACCACTTCTCCCTCCCACTGCTACTTTTCTGCCCTTCATCCCTGGCCGGTGTATAGATCTGTGCGCCTTTATAATCCCTCTGCTTCCCCTTGTGTGTGCATGTGCGTGTGAGTGTGGATTCTGGGCTAAACATTAAGCCGCTCCATGTTATCAGACACTGATGTCTCTGTGGCCCGGTCCAGTTGTGAAGAGAGGAGGAGAAACCCGGACCAACCTGAGGGGAAAAACTCTGCATGCAGGGCACATTACCGTCAATATTGATCCCATGACGGCTGCATGAATGCTCGCTTTTAGCTATAGAGGAAGAGTGCAAACACGTTTATTGATGGGTTTCTCAAAGCCAAACTTGGGAGTGTCTGCATCACGAAAAGGTTCTGCTTAATACAGCGTCTCTCTCGAATTAGAGGGGTTATCAGTGAGTTGCAGTGGAGGGGAGTGTCAGAGAAACTGGTGTAATAAATAGATCAGTTTGAATTTGAACTAGCTGATGTTTTAGATGTTGAATAAAGTGCCAGTCTTCTTTAGTTTGTCTGGTCATCTTGACATTAAATTCACTTATCTGAAGCAATAGAAAACATGCTTATCGATGTATCTCACCCAGAGAACATGCAGTCATAATGCAAGGTTAGAGTTTCTGTAAACATAATATAAAAAAAAACTTTCCTCATTTTACTGAATGTGTTCTGATTAAACTTGTTGACGTCTTATATTCTGCCATATTGTAAAATCTAATCAAATTGAACTATTAATTTATTAATAAAATATTTTTATTGCTTAGACACAATTATTTTATTCAAATTAATTGCATCCATTTATTTATTTAGTGTATTTAAAATTAAATAAATTGATTTACTAATTATAAATTAAGTAATTAATTTAATAATTATTAAACATAATTAAATAACTGCTAGTTAATTAATCAGTATATGTAATATTGACATTTTTAATTGTTAATTAAATTGTTTAATTCACAATTAAATAATTCTTATTTAGTTAATGAATAATTAATAATAATTGTACAATTTATTTAAAATTAAATAGCAAAATTTAATTTTATTAAATTATTGTTATTGAGAGAAATTAAACAAGGCGTTTTTCTCTCATATTTGTCTTAAATTAAAATTATTGTACTATAAATAGTAGCTTTAGTTTTTTTCATACTTTGGTTCATTTTTACATGAAGAATTAAAAAAAGGTTTTGATTATATATATTGGGTAATGGATATTCAACAGAAGATACGATTAAAAAAAACCGTGTTCAATTATTGTTGAACAACCAAGTAACTGGTGTTTTATGCCAATTTAAATTTTTCTGTCGCCATTTTGTGGCAGAAAATCCTGCCGCCAGGATTATGTAGTGCCGTAATTTGCAGACAGATGACGTAAACTGCTTGTGTAGGGAAAAAACACCAGTTTTAAAGGGTAATAAACAAATTCATGAACACAAAACCGGAGGGTATTAGTTCTCTGATTTCAGTGTGTTTTAGTTACTCACGATATAGTTGCAGTTAATTATCGTTTTTCTCCATTAATTACAGTTTTCTCAATTTCAGTTGTTCGTTGTGGTTAGCTATTTAATATAGACAATGGATGGACGTTTCTAGACATAAACTGTATTCTTTCTCTCTATAATCATATTATCTACTTCGATGTCTAAATATATCATCAGGGAAGTTGAGTTATCTCTACGAAAGCAGCCAATAGACAAACACACGCACTATAAAAGCGACTGTATGGCTCTGCCAGCACAGTTCAGGTCTCATGCTGCACACAAAGTGGCCATAAATTCCCTGATAGCAGGTGTTACTCCTGTGTCGGGTCTCATGTGTTTATTCTGCGAGTACAGTCATAAAACAGGCAGTCAAGTTGTAGATCTGTGGATCAGAGTCCAGTGATTCTAGCAAACACACATCTAGGCCGGTGGGCGGGGCTTAACACACAGACAGGAAGTCAGTAACCATAAAGTTATCGAGGTTCTGATGTGAGACTCCATGTTGGAGAGATTAGTTAGGGAAATTCAAGATTTATAACCTTTATGGAGTTGTTTGGTTCTGCTGCATGAAGGAACCAACAGGTGATAAATATTGGTGAGATCTGAGTTTGTTTTGTGCAGCTTTTTCATTTTAGTTCCCCAAAAGTACAAGTAAAAAGTGATTACATAAAATAATTATTCAGAGAGGAACTCACTCAGTGATTTGGAAAAATGGGAAGTAATGTTTGCTTTGAATTACAGTAAAAAGAGCCCAAAATGTCAACTTTTTTTAAAAATCCTGGTCTTTATCAGGTTGTACAAAAATGTACATAACCAATCAGATCAGAACCCTCAGTAAATAAAGGGGAAATCAAACTGAAACACTGAAGACACAACTAAGCAGAACAAAACATTTCTGCATAAACTTCTCAAGTTTCAAGGAGATGCTTGAACTCCTCCTTATAGTCACTAGCTGTGTTTCCATCAACCATAACATTGGGCAAATTAAAATTACCAAAACCATTTTGGTTAATGGAAATACGTGAAAAAGAAACAGCTTTGGAGCTGTAACAATGAGTTTTTTCCACGCTTTTTTTGCATCCTCCTTGTGCGGATAGGAAGTTATAAAGTTTAGAGTACTTGTTAAACAGATTTAGCTAAAGGCTAAAGGGTTAGAGTCCTTGTTAAACAGATCTAACTAAAGGCTAAAGGGTTAGAGTCCTTGTTAAACAGATCTAACTAAAGGCTAAAGGGTAAGCGTCCTTGTTAAACAGATTTAACTAAAGGCTAAAGGGTGAGAGTCCTTGTTAAACAGATCTAACTAAAGGCTAAAGGGTTAGAGTCCTTGTTAAACAGATCTAACTAAAGGCTAAAGGGTGAGAGTCCTTGTTAAACAGATCTAACTAAAGGCTAAAGGGTTAGAGTACTTGTTAAACAGATTTACTGTAACTAAAGGCTATAAAGATTTAGAGTCCTTGTTGAACAGAGATTTAACTAAAGGCTAAAGGGTTAGAGTCCTTGTTAAACAGATTTAACTGAAGGCTATAAAGGTTAAGAGTCCTTGTTGAACAGAGATTTAGCTAAAGGGTTAGAGTCCTTGTTAAATAGATTTAACTGAAGGCTATAAAGGTTAAGAGTCCTTGTTTAACAGAGATTTAGCTAAAGGCTATAAAGGTTAGAGTCCTTGTTAAACAGATTTAACTAAAGGCTAAAGGGTTAGAGTCCTTGTTAAACAGATTTAACTAAAGGCTAAAGGGTTAGAGTCCCAGTTGACAGAGTTTCAACTAAAGGCAAAAGGTAAAGCTCTTAGAGCCCATTACTTTGAGGAGACCCCATAACAGTAACTCCTCGTGACGTCTTTCATGTTTTTAACTTCTTTTCATTTCTTTTCTCACTGTCTACGTTTTTGTCTTTTTTAATGTAAAGAAGTTTTAATGTTAAAGTTTTTATTTTTACTTTTTAATTTCGTTTTATTTCTCTTTCTCACTGTCTTTTTTAAAATCTGTTTCCCACTTTTATTCAATGTTACAAGCTGTTTTTATTTTAATTATGTAAAGCACTTTGAAATGTCTTGCTGCTGAAATGTGCTATACAAATAAAATTTTATTGATTTTGATTGATTGATGATCATATGAGTCACGTGATCAACAACCGAATGTTACTACTGGCGGAAACCAACGAAGAAGAGATCAGGAAGTAGTGGAAGGATGACGTTTTGTTTTTGTGTTTTTTCGGACAATGAACAGCTGGTTCACATAATCACACAGTTCATTAAAAGTCGTGGATCATTCCAACGTGTTGAATCAGTCGCTCTTCTGTAAAATCGCCGAATACATTTTCCATAAATGTTGCATATGTACGTAGCCATTTTCCGATCCAACGGCTGAATAAGACGCTAACGGCTCCTCTGACGTTAGCAACTAGCGAATATATTTAATGTACCTGCTTATTTACATCCGTCGTTGCCGTGATTTTTAATTACTTACCGCGTGAAGAAGCTTATTTACGTGTGATTTTGATTTCATTTGTTATTTAATGGAAACGTCGCAATGGCAACAAGAGCAGAATATCGACCACGACTAGCGCGTATTTGTAACTTATGACTACGAGTTATTGAAGTCAAATAAGACAAGGTGCTTGGCAGATACCAAAAACTGGGTCATTAATTGACAAATCTACAAAAGGAACAGCTGAAAAAGAAGTAAAAAAAGTTACCGCAGTGGACCAGTCAAAACCTAGACGTGTTTTTCTAAGTCGGGCCCAAGAAAGCAGGAAAAAAAAGCAAAAATAAAAAAGATTGTATTTAATTTTTGTAATCACAAATTTGTAATAATTTTTTTTACTGCTGAGAAGGAAACTGCTGTTGGATTTTAGTCCAAATAAAATCAGAAGAGATGCAGCATTTAAGTTAAACAAATTAAATAAATACGGACTAGTGAATAAAAGTGGGGAAAATACATTTAAAAAGTTGATGTTACTTGACACCTGGTAATAAAATCAGTCATGGGGTGTACTTAGTTTTTCAAAAACACTAATTTCCTTTTTCACTTTCACAACAGTAACTAATCTCAAAGCAGGATCTGTGTTCTTGATCATAGATAAAAAATATTTTGACACCTGGTGAAGTACCTAAAAAAAGTACCTTATTTCCTTAAGTCCTGAAACGTCGGTGCGCCATAAGTAATTCTCGTAATTCTAAAATGTAAGTTTGTAGCCAAATGTTTTCTCTTGAAACCTCTTTGCCAATGCCGTGTCATGACAAGTCCTCACACAACCAGCTTTTTTTGGAAGGAGATCTCACACTTTTCACAGTAGATCACTTTCACTCTCGCCACGCGCTTCAGCAACTGAACCCATTACTGCTGGTGAGTAAGAAAAACTTTACGTTTTTACCCAGGTTTTACCGATGCATGTGGTTTTTTCTGTAGTTTAAACTAGATGTGTTGTAATCATTTCATTTAAAAAAACAAATAAATGAAGAAAAGCTGAATTAAAGCGAACTCTTAAAGTTTTTTTTTCCGAAAAACAGATGAGATGTTGATACACTGCAAAATCTTGCTAAGTATTTTTGATCGATTATCTCATTAAACTTGAATTAAGATTAAACTAAGTTACAAACAACTTTTAAGCTAGAAATATTAGACTGTTTTTAGTCTCATATTAACTTAAATAAAAAGATTCTAGTTATAAGTTAAATACTGATTAAAGACATTTGAATTTATAATAAGGGAAAATGTTGTGTTCCACTGGCAAATTATTTTGCTTATAACTAATCATTTTCATCAATATTAGCAATTATTGACTTAAAATAAGCTACTGTTTATTGATGAAAAGTTATTTGTAAGTTATTTTTGTCTTCTTTCAAAAGTACTAAGATATTTGCACTAGAAACTAAACCAAAAATACTTTTTAATATTTTGTAGTTTTGCAGTGAACATGCAGGAAATTACAATTTTACCCTCATGATACTTGTTTTGTAATCCATTGTGCAACTTTTAAAAGCAGCCAACAAAGAACATGAATTATAATTAGCAATATTCATATTAATAAAGCTGAGTTTGGTTTGTACTTGCACTGATATGCACTGAAATAGTTTTAATTTAACGTTACGGTGCAGTTAAATAATTTCTGCAGGATCTTACAGGAATTCCTCTTGCAAACACAATAATCTTCTAACTTCACCCAAATACTCACTCAATTTCAAATGTGCTTAATTGTATTTAAAGCTGGTGAACCACAAATGATATTCATAAAGGAGATGTTAAAATCTGACACATAACATAAAGCCTGCAGCTCCAGTCATGTCCTCTGATTCGGGTTTTCCCTTTTCAATTGGTGCAAATATTTCCTCATAGTTTTCTGTTTTTTTAAGAACACTTCCTAAAGCACAAATTCACACAAATACCTGCGGTTTACATGCATACCTTACTTTACTTGCATAACATATTTCTGAGCTGATAAATGTTGTCTCTTCTCTGTAGTATCACTGCAAAAACACAAAATCTTACCGATTATTTTTTTATTGCAAATATTGTAGTACACTGGAAATAAAAGAAAACTAACTTTTAATTTATTATATGGAGAAAAAGCAGATTATTTCACTTATAACTAATGACTTAAAACAAGCTTCGATATCTTGCTGAAAAGTTATTTGTAAGTTAGTTTGGTTTTATTTCAAGTGAACTAAATTATTTGCACAAGAAAGTAGATCAAAAACTTGGTAAGATTTTGTGGTTTTGCGGTGTAGATTCATTTTAAAGCCAATGGAGTGAAAAAAATATTGCAATCTTTACAGATTTTTACTGTTTTTGGAAAGAACCTGAGTAGAGATGAAAAGCTGATTTTAAATTATAATTTCATAGCCTGTGAGAGGAAAGATATCTAAGCTACCCGGTAAAAACATAAACGGCCGCCATTATGAGTTGTTTTTGATTCAGTTTAACTGATTTCAGCTTCACTTACTTAAACAGAACCCGCCTGACAACATGAAGCAGGTCAATATCCATAAACAGAGAAAGCTGGAGGAAGTGATCAACCTTCCCAGAAATGGTCAATACACCAAAATCACTTCAAGACCTTATCAATACAGGAACCCAGAGTAGCAGCCAGAATTCTGCAGGTCCACAACTTAATTCAGTGAAAGTTCATGATTCAACAACAGAAAAAGGGAAATCGGGTAAAAATGGCCTCCAAGGCAGAAACTACTGATGACCAAGAGAACATTTCATGTTGAAAAACATTGATGATCATCATGACTGCTGGAAAACATTCAGCAGTCATGAGATAAAAGAGGAAGTTTTGGAAACAACATTAAAGCTGCAGAAACTTTTACGTAAACACATTTGTTGAAACTGTCCCAGTGTTATGACAGTTTGATGTCGTAACATCAAACTGTTATGACAGTTATAACATCAAACTTATCACAGATAGTCAGACAGATAGTCTACCTTACTAAAAGTAAGGTAGACTATCTTTTAGTCTACCTTTTAGTCTACCTTACTAAAAGTAAGGTAGACTATCTGTCTGACTATCTGTGAGACAGAGAGTCAGTGAAAAATTGGACGTCCTCTGTCTTCTCCCAGTTCTAACTAGAAACAGCCAATCAGAGCCAGGAGGCGGGTCTCAGCGCTGTCAATCACCTTCCTGTAGCTAGGAGAGCCTGTAGCTAGTCCTTAGGCTAGTTAGCTTGACCACCGATAATGGCGCATAAATGCTTTTCCTATAACATTAAAACATTTCTGTCATTAGCACATTTGTCAGCCCATACATGATGTTGATGGACAGCGCTAAGACCCGCCTCCTGGCTCTGATTGGTCGGTATTGGTCAGTCACGCCGCATAAATCTATGGCATTGTATTTTTTTTCTTGATGTCATACTTTAAGACATTGGTGTCCAAAGTGCTGTGCAAGGGCCATTTGTGACCAAAATCAGCTTTTATTTTATTTATTAAACCTGACTAAATATAGCAGGCGTTTTGACTCAAATCCTGTCTAATAAACAAGATTAAAGTTGATTAATTGAGCTCCCAAAAAATGTGAAAAGTAGATGCCTTTATTTTAACACAGCAAAATCCTTTGAAAGTTTTGGATTTGTAATAACTAATATCCCTTTCCTATAAGAATTTGCATTTTTTTTGTAAATTTTCTTGTATTTTGGCCCCCATGACAAAGTTTTAACTCCCCTGCTTTGATAGGTTTTGTGTTCGACTGTGAATTTTCCACCATCTTGGCTCTGGTTTTGTTTTTTTCTCAATCATTTTTGTGGTTGTCTGACTCCTGCCTCCCCCTGAGTCATTGTCTTCCTCAGTATCGGTACTAACAGCCCTTCCTTTCACTCCATCTTCCTCCTTTTCCGTGTGCGTGTTTATGGGCATGTCTGGCCTCTGGAAAAATTTTTGTGTTTTGTTAGGACTTTTAGTATTTGCAGCCCTTTGTTTTGTAATAATAAACATTAATCTTCTTTATTACATTTGCCCCCTTCGAAGAGAAACAATAAATGTAGAGATGACATTTACACCTCCAGGCCGTTACTGCTTGTACTGTTATGAAAATAATTACATTCTAGCTTAAGCTGCTGTTCCAACTAATATCTTACATTTGACTCTAGACCACATTGGGTGTAAAACAAGCCCAAATCATTACCCGCCCACCGCCGTGCTTTGAGAATGTGAGGTTTTTGAGCTGATATGTTGTTTCTGTGTTCACTTTTTTCTAATGAAGACCCTTAAACAAGCCAGACTTGTCCTTTTTTTCTAATTTTCATTCATAAACTTTAAATTTTAACTGAATCAATATATAATAATCAAAGAAACTGTTTGGTTTTTATCCAATTTCTTTCAGCGTCTGTCAATCTGAACACTTTTGGGAAAATTGGCAACTGCCTAAAAATGTTTTCTACTTATAATCTTTTCAACTTTCTAAGTTTAGTGCTGACGTCTTTGCTTTTTGTCATGGTGTCAACATGCGCATTTGTGCTTGCTTTTAGAGTTGGTCAAAATTAAGCATAGGGGGACAGAGAAGCCAAAAATTCAAAAAGGAGCCGTCCAAGGAATTACTCAAGTAAGAGTAAAAAAAAATCTGGTAAAAAATCTACCCAAGAACTGAATAACTGTTTAAAATGTTAGTTATTTAATATTTAAAAATTACATCAACAAATGATATAAAATTTTGTGGACATTTAGGTATTTTTAATGACCAAAATGAAAATGATTCATATAAGTAACATAATTAGAATTTAAACAAAATATTTTTTCCCAAATGTGTTTCTTTCAATAAAAAAAATGAAACTTTAACTGAATAGTCTTGTTCAGCATTTAGTGATGTTACTCACAGTTGACCGAAATTTTACTCAAGAAAGAGCAGCAATACTTCAAGTAAAATTAGAGTAAATCATTAGTAATCCTTAAATGACATTAAATATTGTCGAGACTCATTAGGTTTCTTGGATGGCTACGGCAGGAAGGATCTCCTGTAGCAGTCAGTATTACAGCAGTTCTGAAGAAGCCTCTTAGTAGAGAGACTCTATTGTTCTAATTTTATTTTATTTTATGAAGAATTCTTATTTGCACCCTCATCTCCAAAATATTCCCCAGAGCAGAACAAGCTTTCTTTATCAGGTTGTTGAGAAAAAACTCATTTTCCTCAACAACCTGTTGCACTGAAATTTTCCCACAAAAAGAACAATAAAATATGCTACTATTATAGTCTCATACCTTGCCTGTAATAAGAGGCTATTAATAAGAGCTACTGTTGCCTTTCTGTCATCTTAAACTTTTTTCTAACATGGTTGAATGTTAATATTATATCCAAAGAAGGTTGTTTCACTCTTCTTAAAATTAAAACCAGATGGCAAAAATAAAAACGCCAACCATTGTAAATAAAAATGCTTCATTTTGTTTTTGTTGAATCAGGAAAAAACCTAAGAAAAACAGGTAGAAAACATATAAAAGGGGAACTTAATATCAGCTGACATTTATAAAAAAAGGTACCAGGTCTCACATGGTAGAAGCAAACAATGGAACCGGTTCTGTTTCTGGAAACAAAACATGAACTTAACCTGCTTTACAACTGAAACAGCGTCTGACATGAACCACATATGAATATATGGTTCATGAACCATATATACATATGTGGTTCATGTCGTATGGGGCTCCATTAGTGTCCGACTTTGTTGCAGCCAATCAGTAGGTGGGTCAAAACACCAGAGTTTCTCTCTTGCTTTTTTGTAACGAGTAACTAAACCACACATTGAAAATGTATCAGAGTAAAAGTATGCAATTAAGTTTGGAAATACAGTGAAGTAAAAGTGAAAGTTATCAAAAATTTTCATACTCAAGGAAAGTACGAAGTACTCCAAAATATACTTAAGTAAAGTAGTGAAGTATTTTTACTTTGTTACTATCCAACACTGGTTTGTATATCAGTTTATTATTTAGTCTTTTGTCATTCCTAAAATAATCTGAACCCTAACATCAATTCTCAAAATCATTTGCTTTCACATCATTTCTAGAACAACAATAGTCTAATCAGCTTTTATTCTTTTCCTTATTCTTTATTCTTTTCCAAGTATGTCAACCCACGTGTTGACATACTTGTTCAGCGAGTGGAAAGATCCAACGATACTCTTCCAGAATGAGTCCAGGAGGAAATACGACCTGCCATCCTGAGATCAGTGAAGTTGCCAACGTGTCTGTGATCATCTTCCTGACTATCGAGACTCTGGTGGGGCTGCCAGGCAGCATCCTCGCGCTGTGGATCTTCTGCCGCCGTATGAGGTTATGGAAATCCCACATCACCTTCCTCTTCAACATCTGTCTGGCCGACTTCCTGCTCTTCCTCAGCGTCCCCTTCCGCATCGACACCCACTTACGAAAAGATCACTGGCAGTTCGGGCCGATCTGGTGCCGCTTGAACCTGTACATGCTGTCCATCAATCGATCTGCCAGCATTTCGTTCATGACGGCCGTGGCAATCGACCGCTACCTGAAGGTGGTCCATCCGCATCACCCCATCAGTCGAATGATCTCGACTCAGGCGCACAAGCTGTCAGCGCTGATCTGGCTCGTCGTGATTTTATACCGGATTCCGTTGTTGACGGTCAACCTCCTCCATCAGGTGGGAGAGACGAAAATATGTCGCAGCTTCCACTCCTACAAAGTCATCCCTAAGGCAATGACATTCCACTACGTAGCCTACGTCCTAGAGTTTGTCCTGCCTTTGTTTTTGCTCATTTTCTGCTCCGTCAAGATCGCCTGCCAAATACGAAGGGTCCAAATGGAGAAAAAGAAAGTGCAGCGTGCCATCAGAGCCGTAATGATCATCAGCATGGTGTTCATCCTCTGCTTCATGCCAGGCGTCTTCACAGGCCTGGTAGGGCTCTACATAAAGGAATTCCACCCAGAAAAGTGTGAATCCTACACGTTATGGATCAATCTCTTCGTGGTGAGCCTCGGCTTCACCTACCTCAACAGCGCCTTGGACCCCGTCATCTATTTCTTCTCTAGCTCTGTGTTTCATGACACTCTGAAAAACTCCTTGAGATGTAAGAGAAGCATCAGCGAAGACAGCACCCTATAACCTCTGACAGGTAAAGACGGTAATCGAGGTTTTGTCTGATTGAAGAGAGTGGAAACAGATTTTTCATGCAATAAATCAGACTAAATGTCTTCTGTCTGTATTGTATTTGTGTTTGAGATTGGTCTTCAGTGTTTCCACATAACTCTGATTACTACTGGCAAAAGCTGCATTTATATTATTGAAGATATACCGTATTTTCCGCACTATAAGGCACCTAAAAACCTTAAATTTCCTCAAAAGCCGACAATGCGCCTTATAACCCGGTGCGCCTAATATATGGACCAATATTGAGCCACAACAGGTTTAGCAACTACGGTAAGCAGCTGCCGACTTCATTTTCCCCGTAGAAGAAGCGCGCAGTGCATGCTGGGATGGTGTCAAAAAACTGGTTTGTTAATAAAGTTTGACTGACACCATGTTCTCCACAAACATGCTGTACGCGAACGGAGACGGGTGACCATCGTCCGGCCGCCACATTCCAGTCGGAAGCCTCTCCTCGCCGACCGGAATCGGACTGTTTTGTTGACATTCTTTATGTCAACAAAGTAGCTTTAGACATTTATCTGGGAGCTTCGGCTCCAGTTACCAAGGGACCAGCAGCACCAATACATTTAAAGAGTTACCAAGGGACCAGCAGCACCTATACATTTAAAGAGTCACCAAGGGACCAGCAGCACCTATACATTTAAAGAGTTACCAAGGGA
>CAEGAF010060649.1:0-34454 GCA_903067075.1 Micropoecilia bifurca
TGAGCTTTGCTGAAGTAATTAAAGACACAAGTTCAAATCCATGCTGAGAGTGAAGCTCCTCCAATCAGAGCTCCTCCACAGCACTGATTGCCTAAGCAATTTAATGTGATCATCTGATTGGCTAAGCAATCTAACGTGACCCTCTGCAGCAAGTGATGTCAAAACGGGCTGCATCATCACGACAAGTGTGTCTTTACCTCCACGGCAGAGGCTCCACTGAACCCCAGAGACCCGAACCCAGATTAAGAACCACTGTTTTAACATCAACATGGACTGAAATAGTGCCAACCAATAAAAGCTCTTTTTTCTAAATAGGACATCTTCAGTCAACACTTGTATTTGCAGCCTGTCAAATGGACAAGCCGAATACAATTTGAAGAACGGCTTCCTGCTTAGACGAGACAAAGATGGAGCTTTTTTGGCCACAGCAGCAAGAAGTATTTTTCAAGGAGACTAAAAGAAGCTTTCAAACCAAACAATGCAGCAATAACTGTGAAGAAAAGCCGTGGTAGGAATCTTGTTTCCCAGCAGTGCTGGTTTTCTGCACAAAATCATTAATATATTGGTAGATTTCTGTGCCTCAACCGGACATTGATCTCCAACACACATCAAAGGTGCTTCTGGAATAAATAACATTCTGATATGGCCAGGAGTCCAAACTTATAAAACAATTGATGGACACTACTTAAAACAAGATAGAAAGCTATTAGTACCACTTCTGAAAAAGAGAAAGATGTTTGCTGATTCATATAAAAGCTTATTGTTTCAAAGACTCCAATGGTCTTACAAATCAAACGCAACACTAACTTGGTCAACTAACCAAATATTAGTTGATTACAGCCTTCATAGATATATTTGACTGTTAAAACATATTGAAGATGCTTGTTGTATTATCAGACCCATAGTTATTATTCATTACTAAATTCCCAAAGAAATATTACATTGAAGATGATTGCTTGTAAACATTCACTGGGATGGTATTTTTATGAGCAAGACTGTTTATTGGTTATGATTTTTCCTTTGTGTCAATGAATAGCAGTAGCTTAAGACAAACACAAAGAAGTCCACTGTGACTGCTTCCCTCCATACAATAGTGATGCCTAGTCATTGTCTCATTATTAATGAGTCTCTGGTGAAGAAAGATGAACACAGTTATTTTATACGCTAATCCTGTCCTGAACTTCTCCCTGAACACTGAAGTGTGTAATAATCAATACAATTAATTGCCTTTTTAAAGAAAAAAAAACTACAAAGGTTCTGGTTGTGTTTCTGGTACACCTGTAAATCTGACGCACAAGCTACATCTACAACAGAAGGACAATTAATGTTTTATTAAAAATGATTGAATAGTATGGTGTAGCTCATTAATAATGAGTCATTATTAATTGTCTCATTAGTAATGAGACAATGACTTTACGATGGGCCACTTTACGATGCCTTTACGATGCCTTTTAATCCCAAAATCCTGAGCAAATCAAACCCAGCCTACATGGGCAAACTGAACAACTTTTGAAACTTGTTTAAATATCTGTGTATGTCTCCTGTTTGCTGTAGACTACAGCCTACGTCCAGATTTGGGAAACTTCTGTTTCAGCTTCAAGCATTTTTATGTTCTAAGACGTATTTTTACCTCTCGAGTAGTTTATGGACTAAATTTCTTATAAGGTTTTGAAAGAGGTAAAAAGAATAAAAGAGCCAGTTTTCCACAGATGGGAGAAGAAAGCAAACTAAGATGAAACAGAAATCCAGAAATGGAGCCATATGCACTCTCCAAGCCATTATACTATAATACATCATCAGTACAATTTATAGCTTATTTTTTATTTATTCCATGGAGTAACCATCAGATGCACAGTTACTCTTGGCATGTTTCTGTTGCTTTTATCTGCAGCGACAAATTCATTCCTGCACTTTTTCAATCTGGTAATTACTTTTACAGCTTCAAAGGTTGTTTACTCTTCTGTTTTTGGCCAAATGTCCTTAAAACCACACATACAGCACATTCAAGCATCTCTCAAAATGTTCAAACCAATGCGCAACTAATATTTGAGGTCAGATTGCAAAACTACTATCCGATCCAAGCATATATCTTTTTAGAGAAGCTGCAGATTTACAGTGGCTGCTCAGTATTAAATGAGAAATATCTGCAGCTTATACATAATCATAAACAACAACACCTACAAACTTTTGTATCATGTGGGTTGGAGACTTAACTTTTGCTTGTTTTACTGTGGAGTTATGGCGCCATCTTGTGTCTGATAACGTCTCCTTCAAAACTTGAGCTCTGAGAGAACCTGATTACCTCAGATGTGTTTAAATGTTAGCGGTAAAGGTAACTTTAAGTGAAATCGCTTTTCAGTGGATTTAGCTTTTATCCAAAAATGTATCTGCATTTCCATAAGGTCTCTTGTTTCTCTACATGTCCAAATTTATTCCCAACACTTCCTCTCTCCTGCATTTTAGTGTATAATCCACTCTCTATTTTACTTTTGTTTTGCTAATAGAACTTCAATCCCAAGAATAAAATTGATGTTGAAACGATTGAAACAATTAAGGAGGTTTTTAGAGTTTCTTCCAATAAGCAAAAAATGTACATTTCAAATTGGAAAGTAAATTATGCAAAGTAATTGACATTAACATTTTAGGATTATATTAGAATTACTTGAGTCATTTTATTAAGTACAGCCATTGAGCTGTATGCACATGCACAGCAATTTCCACAAGCTTAGCTGATTAAACATTTCATGCAGTCAGCAGTTTTGTGCCCAGGTGTGAAGTTCTTTGTTCCAGGGATTACATCCTGTCACAAGAGAGCTTGAGGAATGAGAAGGAAGCCCTCATTACTTTGTAATGACAGACTTTAAGTTGTAGCCAAATCAACACCTTGCTACATCTTTAAAAAAAAAAAGAGGAATGCACGAACGAGCCAAGATGGATAAAAATGTCCTTAACATCATCCTGCCACGTTATCTCTATGAATAGAAGAAGAAGAATGTAAAAGGTTTGCATTGAAGAATAGAACTGCTGCCATGCAAATATAAAATATCAAATGATTAAATGTTAAACTAAAAGTGACCCAATCCAGACCTTCCAATGCATCAAGCTCCTTGTTGTTTTTGACCTCATCCAGAAATTAGATGTGGAGCTGAAAAACTACAAAAGCCGCCTTCTTGTTTACGTTTGGGTGTTGATGATGTAATTACATGAAACCAAATCCATTAAACTCTGATGTGTCTCTTTATGTGCATCTCAATTACTGCGAGTTCACAACTGTAGATTTGCATCACTCTTTTTTTTCTGATTCCATAAACAATATTTGATGTTTATTTAGTATAAATGTTGGTAAGACACACAGTTTTTCAGGGACATGAAGGGCAGGTTTAAGAGGCATCCATCCAATCAGGGCAGTATTAAACTGTCTGCCACTTACTCGACACATTTTTTAGAATGTGTAGAAGTTAATGTTGATTTTATATAACAAGTGGACATGTGAAATACCTTTTTTTATTATTCCTAAGGATGTATCAAACCCACTAACACCTTATTAAGACGATCAGCTTTTTGTTTGAAATGCGCAGAAAGACATGGGGGTCATAACATGCCTTCCAGTGTATCTGTACACAGTTTGGTCCACAGATAAACCAGGTTTCATATGATGAAACACTTTGAGCTCTGCAGTTCTAACACAATGTACAGTATGCAATATGTGTAACTGATAAAAAATCTGTATCAACTTAAACATTAATAACAAATTGAACATTGTGTGACTGCATATTTCACTGTGCTGTTTACCCATAAATGTTATAACATTATGGTTTCACTACTTTTTTTCAAATTCTAAAATCTTTGTTTAACCCTTTCACTCTCACCCCACAAACACCTAGTGACACATAACTCAATGAGCCCCAGATTACACCTGTGTCATTGGGTTACAGGGTCAACCTGGCGCTGTGTTGATTGGGTTCAGCAAATAAACATAAGACAATATAGGATCGTCTGTCCAGTTGTGAATTACCCTCCCCATAGCAATGGTCAAAGAGATTTTTGTTGTTTGTTTTCTGCGTTCTTGTAATCGAGTGAAAAAATGTGTCGACACGACTGTGTTTGCTTCCAGGGAAAGTCCGGTATTCCAGGGAACACTGGTGAGAGGGGCCCTCCAGGGGAACCAGTAAGTTTGCTCATCTGTGGTAGGAATGTCATTGTTTTGGGAAACTAATCAAACGACACACCAACCAAGAAGCTCATCTGTGATACGTAATGACAGAATACACAAAAGGATGGCTGGTTAAAAGGCTTTTTAAAGTGGAGGTTGGTTGTGTTGGAAGTATTTAATAAACACTCAAGAACCTCTGATGAACATCATTACTAAAAACTAAACAGTTTATGAGGAAGATTAGTGGTTTGATAAATGTTTCTTTATGTCGCTTCCCTGCTTCTTCACACCTTAGTGCTTCCAGACTTTATTGGCTTCATCGTCAATGTTCTTGAATTACCTGGAAACTCACCAAACGCTCAGGGGTATAAAGCATGTCAAACTATCAGACAGAGGCATGTTTTAAGATGGGAGCATTCAGAAAAGCTAGAGGCTCTGGTAATGTAATGAGTCTTATCTTGTTTTTGGACGATGTTCAGCATCTTTATCCAAGGAATTCTCAGAACTCAAGCTGCTTTTCTCAAATAACTTCTTATTCTTTCATGCTGTGGTCCTTTATCATCACAACGGGAACGTTTTCTTCATTCACTTATTCATGAAGTATCAAATGACCATTTTTTTGTAGTTGTTGCTTTATGATGACCATTATTTTATTGGTTGTTCTTAGGGACCTAAAGGACCAACTGGGGAGCCTGGATCCAATGGAGAGCAAGGACCTGAAGTACTTAAACATAGCTTTTTATGAAAAATAGTTTGTCTTTTGCTTGACATTGGCTTTAAAATCAGCACTGTTAACATTTTTGTGCACTTCCTTCCTCTTCTTGTGTATTTCTTTCAGGGTGTTCCAGGTGTAGAGGGAGGACCGGGTGCCATCGGAGAGCCAGGGTTAAAGGTTAGCAAAACATCAAAGCATTTGTACATCTTTTAAAACTGTAAAAGCTGCAATCAGAAATGTGTAAACTTAAGTTTTTCCAGGAAACACTGTTGGAAGATTATTAGGTTTTTTAATGACCATGCATGTTATGAACGCTGACACATTTATATTTAGTGTTTGATGAGCAGACAGTCATGTCTTGTCTCTTGGGTTTACTGTAGGGGGATGTTGGACCTCCAGGACCTGAGGGGGAACAGGGACAGGAGGGAATCAGAGTGAGTGATTAAAAATGATGCATTTGATGTTTTTCTTTCATGCGTCTTCATATCATGCTTATTATTCTGTGGATGACATGTTCATACACGTGCACACCGGTAAGGAATAACCTTACACTGGTATTGTTTCTCAAATCCAGCAGGGGGAGTCTTAACCGCCTGCCAGCAAAAAACCAACTTTCCATTTCTAATTTCATAAACAATGTTTGTTACATGTTGACATCTTTTTCATTATCTTGTGATGCTAATCAAAAATGTTAGACAAGGTTAACTATATTTTTTATAAAAAATACCGAATAGATAATATAACGGCTGCACAGTGGCGCAGATGGTAGAGCTGTTGCCTTGCAGCAAGAAGGTTCTGGGCTCGATTCCCAGCCCCAGCCTTTCTGCATGGAGTCTCCATGTTCTCCCTGTGCATGGTGGGTTTTCTCCAGGTTCTCCGGTTTCCTCCCACAGTCCAAAAACATGACTGTCAGGTTAACTGGCCTCTCCAAATTGTCCCTATGTGTGTGTGCATGGTTGTTTGTCCTGTGTGTCTCTGTGTTGCCCTGCAACAGACTGGTAACCTGTCCAGGTGACCCTGCCTCTCACCCAGAACGTTAGCTGGAGAGGCACCAGCAGCCCTCCTGACCTCAGTAAGGGACAACGGTGTAAGAAAATGAATGAATGGATGGATAATATAACATTTTATGTGGATGCTTTTCAATTTATGCCGTCACGGGTACATACCAATAAATTACACTACTGAAAAGGCACTTTTTTTTCATTAATCTAAAATAAAATGTCCTATGCAGCATAAATCTCTACAGCTGTTTTGGTGTGACTTGACTGTTGAAGTTGCTCTCCACACCTTTGCTTCACAATTCTCGCTCATCACACTTTTTCTTCCACTCAGCTTTCTATTATTATTATTATTATCATCATTATTATTAATAATAATAATTTGCAATATGAATTATTATTATTATTATTAATAATAATAATAATAATAATTCATATAGCAAATTCTGAGCAAGTAACTTCTTAAACAATGTCCTTTTATGGCTTAACCTGCTAATGGAGTGTGTTGATGACATTCTGCTAACTAATTTTTTTATTGATGTATCACTTAACCCCAGAACTACTCAAACCTCTGAAAGGTTTAAATGTAAAATGACCAGACACCATTTAACCCCATAATCATGTTTCTGGGCTGTGGGTGGAAGCCATGGTGCCCATGGAGAAACTCTGTGTAGAAAGACCCCAGGCTGGGATTCAGACCCAGACCCTGTATTCTGCCCGGCAACAGTGCTGTCACCTGCCCCATACAACCATTGCTGTTGTATGTTCTGTAGTCATTACATCCAACTCAAATGCTTCCCTAAGAGCCCATAGTTGATGTGACAGTAAAGCCTGTGATGTGATACTTTAGTCCTGTTTTCTTTTCATGTTTTTCACCAAATGCTCTGCAGTGTTTTTTCTCATTTCCAGTCCTCAGTCCCCCTGACCTGCATATTTTAGGTACCACCTCCTGCCACACACCTGTCATGAATTAACTGATTAACAGGTTTCTGTAGCACTTGATGGCATGCAGAGGAGACCAGTCAATTATTCGAATCAGGTGTTCTAGAAAAGAGACACGTTTAAAATATGCAGCTCGGAGTGCCCCGAATCGAGAAACACTGCAGTAAAGCGCTGGCGTCCAGCTCTAGTACTCAGGGTCCGATGTCCTGCCAATTTCCAACACAGCTGATTCAAATGCTCCAACTATCTTCTCAGCATGTCATAGTGAGAAGCTGCAAAGGCCAGCTAACAAGCCAATATTTGATCCAGGTGTGTGGAACCAGGGAAGGAGCTAAAACATGCAGGACACCAGCTCTTGAGGACTGACTTTGGACACCATTGCATTAAAGTGGCAGTGGGTAATTTTACAAATATACATATATATAATTTTATTTTCTGTATTTGATAAAACTGTCTCCATGTCTTGACAGTATGAGACAGATAATTTGTGAGAAAATGGAGCTACTCCACCTGCTCATTGAGCTACTATTGCCTTCTGCAAAAATGCACAGCTGCTGGCCAAAAACAACCAACAGAGCCAGGAAATCAATGCTGCTCTATGTACTAATGGTGGAAAACTGACTTACTGTTCTAGGATTATTTATCCACTCACACTGGTGACCATTCTAACTAGTGTTAGCATTCATGGTGAGCTATGTAGCAGAGATCAAGGGGAATGGATGAACATGAGAATGATTGACAGCACTAAGACCCACCTCCTGGCTCTGATTGGTTGCTTCTGACTGAGCGGTGTATTTCTGCCGAGAAGACAGAGAACTGCAGCTTTAAAGACATGAAAAATATAATATAATTAATTCAGTTCTTTATCTGTCTTTATCCATCATCCATCCATCCATTTTCTTTACACCCTTGTCCCTCATTGAGGTCAGGAGGTGCTGGTGCCTATCTAAATAAAAAGAAAGCACAAATTATACTGAGGTGACAATCAGAAGTCATCTGAGAACAGTTGTCCTAGTTAAAGTATATGATGTGAAATCTTAATTCTGTCCTATCTTCCTTTTCTCTCTCTGCTCTTCCACCTTTCAAGCTACTGTTGAATAAAGGCTACTAGCAGAGTGTAAATCTTTAACATTGTTTACATCTAAACAAGTCTTAGGATCTACAACAGACTCTGACCACATTACATAAAATCTGCTCCTGGCTCACTGAGACACTGAGTTCTTTCTCTCCTCTTGTGTCCCAGACAGCTGCAGTCGTTCACCACTGAGACGTCCTTGTGCAGATTGTGCTGTGAATGTCTCATTGCTGACTCACTAATGGACTGAACATCTTAAGTGAAGTTTTTACAGTGCATATAAATAAAGTTCAAATGCTGTGATGTTCAAAACGCTGAACTGAGACTCTGTGGACATGATATTTCAAAGTGCCACAGAAAGTGAAGATGTTTTATGTCACAATTTATCTAAAGTCACTAAAAGCTTTAGTTATAAATGACAGTATTGGTCTATTATAAACCAGACATTTGCACTCATCAGTTCTTCTAAAGACAGCTTTGGTACCGTTCACATTCATTAAGTTATTGTTGAGGTGTTTACTATCCTAACTGTTGCTCTGAAATACACATTTAGTAGAAAACATGCTTAATTAGTCTTTTTTATTTTTCTTGCATTGTCTCTGATTTAGCCGGTAGATCTCTTCAAGAAAAAAACGTTTTAATTTCAAACTGTAATTCACTGACAGGGTCCGCCTGGCCCCCCAGGGGAAGATGGCCCTCAGGGTAAAGATGGAGTCAAGGTAAGAACGGAAAACCTTTTTTTTAAAGACCATTTAACATGTTTTCAATAAATGTGAGAGTTTAGATTAAAGTCTTCAAGCTAAACCTGTTTATATTTGGAAAAAGAATCCATTTAATTCCAAATCTTCCAAGGAAAATTAAAAATCTTACAACAAAAGTAAATTCAGTTGTTTTTGTAGCTTTTTGTTTCATTTTTAATTTAATTTTGAATGGAGTCCGTTGGAGCACAAAACAGGATTACAAGACTCCTACACATGCCCGAAAAGTTTGGAGAAGTATAAGATTTGATTAATACATTTTCCAGGTTTTCATAAGTATGGGAAAAGAAAATATGAGTAAATGTTTGAACTTCCATAACATCCATCCCTCCATCAAAAATAGGCTAAAAACAACAAAGTATTCTGGAAAGTTGAGTTTGGAAAATATAGGATTTCTTCATGAACTACATGAATCTTACTCATCACCTCACCCACATGGCGTATGAGTTTCACTCTTTCTCTGAATCTGTCAGGGTGACCCTGGAGAACGTGGCCCTTTGGGGGAGCCTGGGGACAAAGGACTTGAAGGAGATCCAGGGTCCCCAGGACCAGCAGGAATACCTGGGAAACAGGGATTTCGCGTAAGTTATTTTTTTACCTTCCAAAATGTACTGTCAGATTTTAAAATTACATATAAATCATGCTCATAGTTATTAATGGCAGATGAAGCTGGGCAGTGGCACTGTTGCCTTCCAGTCAGAAGGTTCTGGGTTTGAATCCCAGTTTTGGCACTGGAGATGAGCATCAGGACTCTCCTGACTCTGGGTCAGCAGATATATTTAATGGATGGATGGTTTCATTTGTTCCATCACAAAGATGTAGTATTTTAACAGTGCTGTGTAAAAATTACTTACAGTTTGAAATACAATGCAGCTAAGTCTTGTGTTTTGAAGGCAAAGATTTTTATTTTCATGCACTCATGAATTCTAATGTTCTGCCTGTAACGCATCAAGGTCATAATAAAGCAATACGAGATGCGATGTGGTTTATATAGTGTCAAAAAGTACAGCAGTCATGATAATAATACCACAGACGCAACTGTTTTCAGTGACTGCATCCAGATTACATCTTTGAATAACTTTTTGGTTGTTTTCTAAAACAAATCCTTCCGATTTCCTTCACAAAAGGAAGTGCCTAAATTATAAAATTCCCCTCAGGCAGTTAAGTCAGGGGTTGGCATTCAGCAGTCCACTCAGTTGTGCCACTAAGCATAAAAGCATGTTTTATTTCATGTTGTTCTGATAGGGCCCTGAAGGAAAACTTGGCCCTCCAGGGAACAGAGGACGTCACGGAAAGAAGGTTAAGATCTTCCATATTTAAAAGTACCTTTCATACATGTACCTTATTGTAACCCTAAGAAATAAGAATCTATAGAGCGGGTTGTGGATTTTGTCAGTAGCTGAGATGTTTTTCACCGTACAGCAGGCGTTTTGGGTAATGTCTCCACCAGTTTTCATCCTCAGAAACGGATATTTTGTCCTTCTGTCTCTCTTCAGAGTCCAAATTTTGAATCTCTTACTTGATTTTACTGTGTTATATGCACATGTTTTTTTCTCTCCCACTGAATTCTTGATCATTGCAGGGAGAGAGGGGCCCTCCAGGTCTTGCTGGTGAGATTGGCTCTCGAGGGGACACCGGCCAACCGGGCGAGGCAGGGCCGAAAGGGGCCCGGGGAACTCGAGGCCTTCCTGTTAGTTCCCATTTGTTCTGCTTTTCCTTTTGCTTTTCTTTAAAATCAAACTAAAACTACTGTAGATGGAAACAATGTCGGTGAATATGAGTTGAACGCTAAATAAGTGAGAGTCACTATAATGTTTAAGTAAAATAAAACAAAAGCTATGTGTAGTTACTTTATTATTTTTTCTCAGGGTCAACCAGGAGTCATGGGGCTTGAGGGACAACCAGGACTGTCAGGATATCCAGTGAGTTTTTCATATGTTTTATATTACAAAACACTTCAAAAATACTACATGATCAGAGTCATAAGGATATGTTTGAGTTGAGAACACCAGTCCTCAAATTAGAGAACATGTTAGTGATGAAATATTATATTTGATTTATATAGGACAGCCTTTTATGTTATGTATAATTAAGACAACTTTTGTCTTTCTTAGGGACACCCTGGCAAACCTGGGCCCATTGGACCACCAGGACCCAAAGGTGAAAAGGTAATACGATCTAAATTAGCGATCCAAATTAAAATGCTTCCAAATATTTAAACGTGTTTAAGTGTGAAAATGTATTGACTTGAATTGTTGCATAAATTGTGACTTTGACTGTGATGCATCCCAGGGTTATCCAGGCGAGGACAATAAGACTCCAGGACCACCAGGGCCCTTAGGTGAACCAGTAGGTCTTGCTTTCCTTCAAACTCTGCTTTTTATGCAATCTTTACTCTGCCATATAAAAAAAACAATGTTTTTATCTTTCATAAAAACACTTTTAGCTTAGGAAAGCTGCAGTGTTCTCTTTTTATTTTCCTTGCATTGCATTTATTTACTTTGCATTAGTTGTTATACTGAGATCTACTGTTGGTTGTGGCAAAAAGAATAAAAAATAATTTCATGTATGTACGTATGCACAAAAAAGGAATTATGCGACATATTAGAAAATGACCCATTTTCATCATAAAACATAAGACTATAACAACCTTACTCTGCAATCAATACATGTCAACCTTATTTTTAGGATTTACAGTGCAGAGTATAATCATTAAAGTGGGAGTCGCTTCTTTGACGAAGCTGAACAAGTTCTGTATGTTGGACTGACAAGTAACTATGTTCAAGTAGGATTGCAGCCAAGGAGAATTAAGCCAATGTATTGCACATGTTTTCATGTAGCTGCATGATTGTCTACTCAGGGGCCTGCAGGAGAGCGAGGAGAGCGCGGGGAGCCAGGAGATGAGGGATACCAGGTTGGTAAAACCACAGAAACAATGTGACGTGTTATACTACAGGGCAAGACTATAGCAAATGCTAATTTGTCTTTGAGAGGTTTAGACATTTATATGTAACCTGTAAGTAAAGTGAAAAACTGTGTTCACTGATTTCAAACACTGATTCTTTCTTTGTTTGTGCTGCTTTCATGTGATCTCATAAATAAAATAATATAATATAAGATTAAGATTAATCTAACTAAGCAAATCCATACATTTAAAATGCAACAAATATATATTGAGAAATAATGTATTATTTTCTTAAAAAATGATTTGCAGTAACATTTTTAGTGGAATGTTGACATATAAATATACATATCTTTTCACATTGTTGTACTAAAATGTACTAAAGTCACTAAAAATGTGACCACATTTGCCTTAATGTACAAAAAATAAATAACAATTATACAGTACTGTTTACTCTAGTGACATTGTGGCAGAGGGCATTAAACATGCAGCAGCATTCCTTCCCTCCAGAAAAATTAGTATCTAGTTTGAGTATTTAGATGATCAGAAAAGCAAATATCTCAAATATCAATGTTCCAGGGTCATGTTGGTGTGATTGGACCTCGTGGCAGAATTGGACCACCAGGCCCACCGGTGAGTCAACAGACTCTAAAACATTGCATTTTAACACAACTTTGATAAGGATAATAATTTTTATTGGTTGTATGTGTTTATATTGTTGCCTGGTGAAGGGCCTACCTGGCCAGCCTGGAGAAGCAGGAGTTAAAGGAGAAAAAGGGCCTCCTGTGAGTCACTGCACGTGTTTCACCTTTTTGTTGTCACCACTTATTTTCTTGTTGTTTTCTCTGCTTGGCTTCAGTTCAGTCTCTTTTTGTGAGCTACACAAAAAACAACATCTGTTAGAAACGCTCATCATTTGGTCTGACATGAAAACACTGGAGACTTTCTCTGGTTTCCTGTTTATGCCTGTTTCAAATTAAAAGCTTTGGTAAACCATACCATGTTTGTATCCTCTGTAGCTATAAATAGCTTTTTTTTATGCATTTGTCTTTCTGGATATGAAAGTGCGATATTGCTGTGTAATTTTTTAGTATTCATTTTTTATTATTTTACAATTTGAAAAAAATCAACTTGACACAATGACTTGTTTACAGATGTTTATTTCATGTTTTCCTGACATAATAGTTGAAATATACATTGACTTTAATTTGTGCCTTACATTTCATGTTTTTCACATTTTAGGGCTCAGCTGGAAAGAAAGGAGTGAGGGGTCTGAATGGAGCCCCTGGTGCTGAAGTGAGTGATTGTCTGGCTTAAACAGAAACTACTGCAACATTTTTTTTTACTGCTGTGTAAATTTCATATATTTTTTTAAATGAAAAAAACAACTTTGCCAACTGAAAAGACACATACTATTTATTTTACTCTGCACTGAGCAGCGATCGAATGGCTTCTGAAGAGACTGTGGCTTGAGTGAGAAATATTTCCATTGAGATACTTATGTAGAGAAAAAACACCAAGATTCACAATGTTAACTAAGGTAGCTTTTTAATCAAATGATAAAATAAGGACACCTATTCACTTTGGAGCAAAATGTTAAATTTAATTATAGGTTTTCAAATTTAACTTTGGAGTCTTCATACAACAAAAATATCACTTATCTTTTGAATGTTAATTTAATCTCAAGACTCCAGACATGATTATGTGTCCTAGTGTTGGAGGAAATAAAAAACTGTTGACACCAGGTGCTTTAACAAGAATGCATTTGGGATCATCAATGTCAATGTTGGGCTGTACAAATGACCTTCAGACAATAAATAAATCAAGTATTTTTGAATCATCATTTTTAAATAAGAGATGTTGTCATTCTTCAGGGTCCAACTGGTTTACCTGGACTCACAGGACTGAAAGGTTATCCAGGTCCAGATGGTCCTCCAGGACTGACCGGCTTACCAGGTCTGCCAGGAAAACCAGGGCGACAGGTAACAGCTGCATTGCACTGCAGAAGATTGTGGCTGTTGGTTGTGATTAAAGCTTTCTGAGGTACAATGAGGGTTTAGCCTTCAGAATACACAGATACTACAAACAAATCTAGAGTGTACAGATGTTGGAGATAATTTCTGACCAGCCAGAAAGTATGTTGTCACAATCTGGTGGTTTTATAATCTTACAAGACTGCAGCTCTGTATATGCAAAACTTGTGTTTTGGTACTTTAGAAGTGGTACGTTTTAGCCATGTTTCAGAAAAGGAAAGGTTAAGGATTTTTTGAATGGTCAGTAATAAACAACAATGTGGAAAAAACATTAAAAATAATTGGAAAAACTTTGATCTCACATCCAAACAGTTGGAGTTGAAAACCTTGATCTTGACCTTCTTTAAAGTGTTAGCAAATGTTAGCAATTGAAATTAATATAGTGCCTGTATGTGGATTTTCATACCGATCAACTGTTCCTCCAGAGGAGAATATAGATTTGTTACAATTTGAAATTAAGTTTTAATGGCACAGGCAGAAAAGAAATTGTAGTTTTTGTGAATATCGATCTTTCTAAGTAGGTTAATAGTTTATTTGCCAACTATAATAAAATCAATACTAAAAGTTCTTCAAAAAATGTACTTTTTAAATACTTAATTGTCTATATTCACTTAAAATTATTTATTTTACTAATCTTTGAAACTTTTTTAGCATTCATATCTTGTTCAGTTTATATTTATTTCAGTTTTATTTTCATTTATTGTCTGGCAGAATTGGACCACCCGGTCCAAAGGTAAAAGTGGAAAAAATAAAATATTTTATTTTATTTTTTCCACTTTTACCTTTAATCATTTTATTTTATTTTTTAAATCATAACATTACTTTTGCTTATTTCAACCATTCTTTGTTCAGCACTTTGGTCAGTGCCGTTTCTAAAGTGCTTCATAAATGAACTTGGCTTTGCTTGGCTTGTTTGATTTTATTGGTCTCACCTGATTGTAGCACTGTGGGTTTATTTAAACATGTCAGCAGCCAAACTGGAGAATTTTATACAGACTTGGAAAGTCAGGTTCCCTTGTGTGAATTTCATTTACACAACATCATCCAAAAATCCAGTGTGACTAATTCAGGAATCTCTTGCTTTAATTATAGTTTATCGCACAGAGTGATGCAGATATTGCATTTTAAGTCATATATTTTGGACAGGAATGTGTCATTTCTTCACATAAACTATCCAATCAGTGTAATTTTGTTGGTGTTTTATTGTATTTTCTAAATTTAACAATGTAATGCCATAAAACTCAGCCAAAAGAACGCAGATGGCTGAACCCAAGAGTAGTTTTAATTTGTAAAAACATTGCATAGTCTAGTGAAGAGGAAGTTAAAAATGTTATGACATGTAATTTAAGTTGAAATAATTTGAGACTGACTTGCCAAGCTCCACAACAACATTGTAAAATTATCAGCCAGGCCACATAGGAGCCTCTGCTGAGCAGTTCCCGTTTTTTAATGACCCAGTGTGAATTCAAAACCAGATATGCATTGATTTCAAAACAGCCCATAATGCCCATAGCCTCTATACTCAAGAGGATTTTGCATGTTCACATGTGTTTTAATGGCCACTGCCAGAACTGTGGGAATTTTCCTTAGTGTGGGATTTTGCCCAACTCTACATCCAACAGTAAATCAATCATCTTCGTTCTCCACAACATTTTCCAAAGCTCCTGTTCGCACCATGCAGATGTGTGAGAGAGTTGCTGCTCCATCCTCATTAAAACTCAAGAAGTTGAAGGATTACAAAAAAAAACAACCTTTAACTCCTTTTTGGGTTTCATGACTTTTCTGCCATTTCTGTCTGGTTCTCAACTTGTCAATTCGTCTAAAATAGACTGAAGAATAGAAGCCATATCTGGGATGACAGTGAACTCTGTGTGTTTTCTAATGAGTCGTTCCATTTTGCTTCACCACGCAGCAAATGGAGCAGGAAACCACCACGAAGGAACAACTGTTACTGTTATAACATTTTTGAAGGAAAGGGGAAAATACTTGGATTTGGTTTTCATTAAGCTTTACTAGCTTTTATGGTGAAGCACAATTAGACAGTAAGTCACTGGCTGCTGGTAGATTTTGTGTGGCACCCTTAAAACGTAAAAAACAGTCTAATCAGAAAATCACACAACTTTGTGATGCTGCCTTCCTTGTTGCATCTAGTTGTGAAGCAGAAGAAGAAAGATACTTGTCAAAAACATGGGTGGAAATTATTTTTGTGTTCAGAACATTTAATACAATATTTTTTGTTTTTCACATGTTTAACATTAACTTGATACTTTATTAGTTTACAGTCTCTTAAAATTAAGTGGCAAATTTCTGATAACTGGTTATGTTGTTGCTGCTGATCACAACAATGATCTTCTCTAACCTTTGTTCTTATTGTCAAATATCATGCAAAGAAAACATTCTATATAACTAGTAGTTTCTGCCAGATACAATTTTCCCCCACATTTAAGGATGATTTTAAAACTATTTCTGCATATATTTATTTATAGACGGACCAAATTGCTGCTGATTCTAAAATACTAAAGCTTTTGCCTGAAGAGAGGTTGTGTGGAAAGTTGGTGATAATCAAGAAGGAGCAAATGTTACTGATTTCGAAATGTTTTTCCATCCAAGATTCTTACCTTATATTCAGATGTTGTTCTTCAAGTCGCCAGAAGTAACCAGCATTTTCTTGATTACACTTCTTGTTCACCTGCAGGGTCAGCGAGGCTCGTTGGGCCCAGATGGCCCTGCTGGGCGTCCAGGGCCCAGGGGAGAAATTGGACTTCCTGGAGCACCTGGAGAGAGTGGACCACCTGGTCAGAAGGTGAGAAGAACTAAGACGGGAGGAAAACATAGAAAAAAGCTCAATTAACTAAAGTTGGTGTTTTATGATAAATTAATAGTTTTTTGGTGTTTTTTAAAAAAATAAATGTATGAATAAATGACACTTCATAATAATTTAGGGGGAACTCGGCCTGCTTGGAGACAGTGGAGCTCCTGGGTCCAAAGGCGTAGAGGGGTCAACAGGTGACCAAGGCAAGAAAGGTGATCCAGGACCTAAAGGACAACCAGTGAGTGGAAACGCCACGTAGATAAGACCCAGGGCTGTAGGCAGAACACCAAATGTTTCTTCCAAGGAGGCTGTGCAGTTTAGAAACTTTAACACGAAAATCTACCTTTTGGTTGATTTTTACCTTCATCCAATTTGCCTATTTTATCACCTTTTCCCCCCGATGTGTATTTAAATTTCTCTAATTGTTACTCAAATATCAAGAATATGCATTGCTGCCTAAAGATTCAAAAGATAATTGCGAATTAAATGGGGGTTACTCTTCAATTTATGATACGACAAAATAAAATTTATATCGCATGAATTCTACAGTAGACTAAAAGAAAAAATAGAAGATGTCTAAATAATAGACTCTAGGACACAAACAAATGGTTGATAAGAATTGCAATATACTGAAAGATGAAAGCATGAAACACAGTGTCTCTGGGGAGCTGGAACCAAATGGGACAAAAAAGAAAAGAAGGAGGTTCAATCATATTAAATAAGAAAAGGAATCTTTGCACAAAGCAGATGGAAAAATTATTATAAAATAAAGTTATTTGGGCTACATGACAGAAAGACGCACAACACAAACTAAAACCAAGCAGAATCTCACAAAAAGTAAAGGACACATGAAAACTTATCTGAATAAAAATATAGCGGCATAATCCACCAACCGGATAACTGATACCGTCCCTGGAATGTTCTTGTTGAGCAGGATTATAAACTGGCTTCTTTCCTAAACTTCTCTCCAAATATAACTTCAGGCTATATGTAACTGATATGTATTTAGTCAAAATATCTGTGCCTGATGCTTTTCCAGCCTGGATAGAGCAACAAATGACTGGGGCGAGAACTGAAATGGAAATATTCCATCTGAAAAGTTATGTAAGAGCAGCTTGCTCCAGTGTCCTGAGAAAAAGAGCTGCTCCACTTTACTTATGTAACTCCCTCAAAAAAAAGAGAGCGAATGAGAGAGAGGAAACAAAACTCAGGCCTTCTACTCGTTATCTCCACTGACATTTCTAAAACAGAGGGGGGATTTTTACCCCTGGGTCAGATTCCTTTACACTTCTCAGTTAATGCAGTTTCCCAGCCAAAGACGCTGGTTTGAAAACCAAAAGATGTGAAAACTGGCTGTATAAACATGCCACTAGAAACACCTGGGAAGTAGACACAGAGACACACACACAGAAAAGGATGCAGACATTCCTCCTGTGTGTGTGTGCGCGCGTGTGTATGCATGCATGTGTGTGTTTCTTGGAAGTTATGTGGAGGGTTGTTGGGGATACAGTAGATCCAGACACAAAACCAATATCTGTTCAGGTTTTACTAAAATAGACACAAAGGCAATTTTTTCTGGGACATTGAATGCATTGTTTTGGAATGTTTCGAAGCATAACATAAAATCAAAATCAGAAACTCTATGTATATTCTTATTTTTTCAAATGGCTTTTTGGGGTCACTGATATCTTTGTGTCTGCAGGGAGAGTCTGGAGATTTGGGAATGGTTGGCTTACAAGGCTTTCCTGGGCCAAAAGTAAGAAACATTTAAGTTGTGCAATTATAATGAAGCAAAACATAATATTGATGACATTAATGTTTATTTTTGCCTGGAAACCTACAGGGCCCAAATGGTGACTTGGGACTGAGAGGCATCCCAGGCCCTAAAGGGCCTGTAGGGTCTTTGGTAAGTTCAAATAAACTCTAAATGTTGATTTTGTCACGTTGACACATAATATCAATGTTCAATAATAAAAGGTTGTCTTTGGTGCATTTTTATAGGATCAGTGTCATTTCCATTTTGGTGCCCTAGTTAAAATTGTGTTTTTACATTTAATTTTCCTTTCAATATGAGACCTAGTGTAACCAAATATATACTCTTATATTGTTTGCACCTTTCAGCAGCAAGGCGTTTCCAAGTGCTTGTAGTACAAATGAAAATGATAATTTTTGGGACATAAATACACACAAAATACATGCAAATGACCTTTTAAATGAAAGCTAATCATAAAAATATTGCTTTGTAATTCAATTGGCAGTTTGTGATGATGTACAAATTTATGTCACCTTTCAGGGATTTGCTGGACCTGTGGGCCCTGAAGGAATGATTGGTCCACTAGGAAAACCTGTAGGTTTGAAGTTACAATCAACTTATTGCAATGTGCCTGATGTTAAAGTAACAGGTTTGTTACCTTTTTTTTACCTGCTTTAGGGCCCAAAGGGTCCAAAAGGAAGCAATGGTGAAATGGTGAGTATCTTACGTTTGTGTAGTTTGTGCTATTCAGAATATATTCTTGTTTGTAAGACGAAGGAGTAGATGGTTAAAAAGTATTTAGTTGTAAAGAGACATAGAAGAAACCTTCAGTGGTGTAACTACTGTTCATGACTTGTCAGAAATATAATTCTTACTTCAAAAATCATGGATCAAACCTAAGAGTCTCTTGTTTTTCACAAAGCATATTTAGACCCTGAAGATTTTACATGTGCATGACGAACAGTGACATTGACATCTTCTGGTTCATGAACAGTTCATTTGTTGTTCCTGAACATTCTGACCAATTTCCACTCATTGGAAGTGAATGTTCCAGGTGATTCAAGCTTGGACACCAATATCTTCCAACAGTAAAATGGTCCCAAACTCCTGGTACAAAACTGGCATAGGAAAAATAAATCGCGTGGATATTAAGTTTTAAGAAATGGAATCATTTGGACCAAACAACTATTTACAATGTGTGGTCTCACTGACCCTGCATGCACTTTTACAAGGTTTTTTTGGGTGTGTTTTTTCGGGAACTGATGACAGTCTTGTTTTGAAATTATGAAAACATAATGAAAGAATAAAATTAATGTGCCATGGATAATAATTATGAGTGTATGTAAATTCTTGGTACACTTTCAGGGGCCTCAAGGACCACATGGAAGTCCAGGACCACAGGTAAGTCTTAACTTCAGCATCACATGTCCATCAAACAAACACTGTTCAGAACGTGTTGCATTTAAATTATTTTAAAAGCTGGACTGACATGCATTAAAAATGTTTAATACTAAAAATCATATTTTTAAGTATTTTGTGTTTTGGGATAAAGCTGTAAAATCTATATCTTCTAGTAGTGCCACTTCACAGAGAATCTCTTAGAAACTGATCTGATTGAGACCATTTTTTGCCAATAACTCATGCAGTCTTAATCTTTTTTTCCTCTTCAGGGACCACCGGGGCCCCCCGGACCCACAGTAAGTGTCTTGTGCCAGGAATCATGTTTACACAGAGTTTAGTTTGATGGTATGAAATTCTAAATGCTGAAAAAAATGTGTAACATGTCTGAAGAGGCATGTTACACATTCATAACATTCCCATGTCTTGTTCAAATGTTTTCCCTTTTTTTAGAGTTTTTTCAAAAACGACTCACCAACAAATAATGAATTTCAGAAAATGTTGACTTGTAGCACTTGGCAAAGTGAATCATTTATCAACTTCTATCATCTTTACTTCCAGTTTCACTTCCACTTTATCAGATCCTTCTTTAATCAAAGACTATCTGTAGTGTTTATAAAAGCTTGTTATTGTTAATTCTGCTCAAATTAATAATGTGAGACTTTATAGATACAAGCCTTCTACTGTTTTTCTGTAGGATTACAGTAGATAGTGACTGTTATGGTTTGAATGTGTCTAATCATGTTCATTCTGAATCTACAGAGATACATCTATGATGACTCAGCTCAACACAGGCAGTCTGACACCAACGCTGCCGTCAGGACAGAGGTAAAGCATGTACAGACTGTTCTCTCTATGTCATAAGATCATTGAAGGATAATTTGTTTTAATCATTATATTCAGAAATTGAAGCTTATAGAAACCTTATTTTCAGAGGGATATATTTTAGTTTTTGTGATCATGGTGCACAGTAAAAATGCCAGTGGTGAATTAACACCCAAAAGTGTCTATATGTGTCCAAGTCAGTTGGTGTTAAATTCAACAACTCAGTGTCACATTAGCATTACTACAGTGTCGGTGTTAAAATATGTTAAAAGTAACATCAGTGTAGTGTTGATCACAAAACACAATGTGGTGTTAAAAAAGTAACTAATTGACCCATAAGGTGTCAATATCAAATAAATCCAGTGGAAAATATTCAAAACAATACACAGAAATGGAAAGTTTAACTTTTCTTAAACCCATTTCAGTTTTATAGACCAATGTTAATTTAACAAAAAAATGGGTGTCAATCTTTTAACACTTTCAAAAGTGTTACTTTAACACCTGCTGACTTGGACACATATAGACACTTTGGGGTGTTAATTCAACACTGGCATTTTTACTGTGTGCAAAACTAAAATTTGGTTGAAGTTCACCTAATACAAATAAATAAGGATGCTGTTTTAAAGGATAATAGAAGTTTTAAATCCTCATTACTCTGTAGTTTGACTCCTCTGTTTCCCTTCCATAACCAGATCTTTCAGAACATTGAAATGAACCTGCCAGACCAGAACGTAGAGATACTGAAGACCCTGCGTTACCTGAGCGGAGTGATTGAGAGCATCAAAAAACCTCTTGGCACAGAGGAAAATCCGGCTCGTGTCTGTAAAGACCTTCTGGACTGTCAGCACTTACAACTCAAAGATGGTAAGTTCTCTGAGTCGCATGTTGGAGAGATTAGCCAAATTATACAACACACCAGAGTAAGATGGACTGCTATCTAAGCAAATGTGTTTTTAGTCTTTATCGAAACAAACTCAGTGTTTCAGAATTTTGGCAGTTTTTTGGAAGTTTGTTCCAGATTAGTGGTGAATGAAACTGAAGGCTGCTTCTCCATGTTTAGATCTCATTCTGGGGAAGCAGAGTAGACTTGGACCAGAAGTCCTGACTGGTCTGGGTTAACAACAGGCCTTTAGGATGAACTAATAGATGTATTTTAAAATATATTCTCTGAGCTACAGGGAGCCAGTGGGAGAACTTTAGAACTGAGGTGATGTTCTCTATCTTCCAAGTTTTAGTGAGAACATGAACAGCCACATTCTGGCTCAGCTGCAGCTGTCTAATTGATTTTTTTAGGCAGACCTGTGGAGACACTGTAAAGTAATCAGTTCAACTAAAGATAAACATGTGGATGAGTTTCTCAAGATCTTTGTGGGACATTATTGCTTTAATCCTGGAATTTCCTTTTCAGCTGATAGAAGGCTGACTTTGTAACTGACTTTAAGGCCCAGATGTGAGTCCATCACTACACCCAGATTTCAGGTTTGATGTGGATTTTTTTGTGATGAAAAAAGAACCCTGATAATTTTGTCTAGGTTCCAATTTTTACCTTTGGTCATGAGAAATTGATCAGAATGGAGAGGCCAAGATCTCAGATACAAGTGACTGCAATTAGGTGGCTGTAGTTAGTTTTAAAGATTGGGTGAGGAACACAAAGTCCTTCCTTCTTGACATGTTTCCAGGATCCATAATCTTGGATATTCAGACGACACAACATTTGATGGGTGTGTGTCGCATCTCTCTGTAATTGAACATTTTCTCCATTTTATTTCAGATTGGTTTTGGATTGATCCAAACCTTGGCTGCACTTCTGATGCCTTCAAGGTCTTCTGCAACTTCACTGGAGGTGGACAGACTTGTTTACACCCAGTGGCCTCCAATAAGGTATCAGTGGAGAAGTAAAACACTAATCATGCCAATGCTTTGAGCATTAGAAATTAGACTAAATAAATGTTGGTAGCCTGAAAGAGATCTCTTACCATTATCTTTGTGCTTATGATACTGCAGTCATACTTTCTATTCCTTTCTTATAGCTGGAGTTTGACATTGGGAACGTCCAAATGAAGTTTCTCCATTTATTGAGTTCTGAAGCAAGTCAAAGCATCACATTTCACTGTCTGGGTGATCCAGCCGACAAAACCAAAGACAAATTTAGCTCCTCCGCATCCATGCAAAGAGAAGACTCCAAACCTCAGTTTATTGGGTGGAATAAACATACATCTAACACACTACTTGAACCACATCTGATTCAGGATGAATGCAAGGTAATGACATGGATAGAAAGCACATTTTGAACAGCAGGATTAGACAGACATGGTGTGGTTAGCTTAGCTCCCTCAGTGGATCGTTTCTCTAAAGGAGAATCATTTAAATGTTTTCTGTAAGTCGAATACTAGTGGAAAACATTTTAGATTGAAGTGTTTGTGGTTGTACAGTGTTGCACTTGGTAGCTCTGTCGCCTTCCACCAAGAAGGGTTTGGGTTCTAATCATGGAACCCGAAACCCAACAACCACAGCAGTTAGACCTGTCCTGTGGTTCTGAAAACAACAAGAAAGCATGACGTCATAAACTCATTAATAAAAATTTAAAAACAACCAAATCTGTGGAGTATATAGCAAAAAAAACACAACAAAATGGTTAAACAGAAACTGAGAGACATGACTAACCATCCTTGTACTATGAAAAAATATCTGAATTAAAGGTTTGATCAAAAGTTGGATTTTTCCAAGAAAGACTTCACCTCTGCCATAAAGTGTATACATTTTTTTATTTCAGATGGGTGTTTTTTGCACATTTGATCAAGGGATTCTAATATGTGTGGAGGCTGCTTTATATGAGCTGGGGAAATGGAAAACATTTGGACTTTTGAAGTGCTTTAAATCATCTGAACCATAAAAAAACTAAAGGTATTAATCACAGTTTTTTTGTTTCAGATTCAAGATGGCAGCTGGCACAAGTCTCATTTTTTCTTCCACACTCAGGACAGTCGTCAGCTGCCTGTCACAGACATCCAGGAATCTTCTTCTTCACTCCTTAACCATCGACGACACTTAGAAACCGGTCCTGTCTGCTTCCTCTGACCCCTACATTGTCCTGTAACTAGCTCTCATAAATCACTCACATCTACAGCAGCTCAAACACACCTGCCTTTCTAAGAGATGCTGCCTCGGTCAGATCAAAGGATGGGTGATTTTATTGAACAGCATTATTGAGACTTTGGGAGAGTAACAAATTCCAGGTGCTGAGAACTCAAACTTCATGGAGCGTTTGTGCCAGCAAGGAAAAAGAGATCTGTGCTTTCAAATAAATGTGTAAACAACGGTTTGCTTGACATTTTTACAGTGCTTAGACTGACTGCATATGGCCTCCAAACGCAGCAGCCTCTCCATTTTCCAAACCTTACACAGAAAGCACACCCAGACCATCCTATGCAGGGGTCAAACCAGAAGGAACGGGCCAGGCTTCTGCACTGGGCACTGTCTAACAAAAGTGTATGCACGTGCAATAGTGTGTGGATATTATGTAACTGCTTTAAAATGCATAGTCCCATCTAAGGCAGTATTTTTAATAAAAATTAAAAGCCATTTTTTTGTCTTTGGTCTTGCCCAGTTGGACTCTGACATCTTGACCAATGGTGCTCTACCTCTACCTGCTTATTTGCTTTCCAGACTAGTTGCTATTGTCAAATAGTCCTTATAAATGATGTGTTGTATGTACCGGTTACATCAAGATTTTTTTTGTGTTAAACGAGTTCTTATTTAGTCATTTCTAATTTATGAACCAATTTTTGATAGACACAGTTTTGTAGCTTTTTCTCTTTTTGGTAAGTCCAGGAACCTACCAGTTGGTGCTGCAACAACAGACAACAAGTCATCAAAAATTACTGTGTATATATTGACGGTATATTTTTATTTCTTATTTATAATCTTTTTTTATTCTTTTTTATTCACATTGCTGTAGCACAGTAGGTTATACTCTCAGATAAACTGTTTGGCCAATCACAGCTCTGTTATTTATGTCTAAAAGGTACATTTGAGAGTTCATTCCTGTGACTGTTCATCAAATACTTTCACATTCAGAGGTTGTTTGCTGACTGGCAGCTATTTTTGGCCAGAGTCAAACAGTCAAGATAGTCTTAACTTATATTATATTATTAAAAGCGTTCTGTGAAGTGTTTGGAGTATAACAATGGATGGAAATGTGTAAATAAATAAATGGTACATTTTATTCACAGATGGTTTGCTGCTTTCTTTCCTTTTTTTCTGAGAAATGAAAAATATTTGCACCATAACTACCAGTATAAATACCACTGGTTTTAAAGGCATTTTTAAGTCTGGCAAAATATGGAAAAAATGTGTATCCATTTTATGGTTTTATTTTCAGTATTCTGAACATCTAAAACTACAGTTTTCAACCAATATGTAGTAGAAGCTTTTCATTTTAAACAACATGAAAAAGTTACATTTATCAATTCACTCATCATTTTATCCACTCATCAATCTATGTACAAATTTGTCCATCCTTAACATCTGAATTTTGAAATATCAAAAATTCATAGTGAACACTTATATTTATGAAGTGGATAAAAAGGTCTTCATAGTGCCTTTAAGATCGTATGCTTTGTGATGAAAAGCTTAAGAAACCCATGATAAATTATTTTAGAATATTTCACATTTAGTGCGACCTAGAACCTGGTACATCTGGAAACAAAAGGGAATGTGGATAGTAATAGATACTACAATTAATTACACCTCACTAAATTGTTTCATAAGTCTTATAACTTGAGATGTAAAACTTGTTTCTCTCCATCCAAATGTTGTCACTACACTCCTGCTGTCACTTAAGGTTCCTCTGCTTAACGCAACATAATGTTCAGAGGTTCTATTTGGACAGTTTCGGAGTCATCTCTAACAGGAAAATCTGTAGTTCGTCAACAGATCTCATTGTCAAAAGGAATCAGTCAGGAGAGGACAGAAAATAATTTCCAAGATCATGAAACACAGTGAACTCAGAACTGTAACATCACTCAGAACTGGACATTTCTCCAAATTAGATGAAAAGATGAGAGAAAAATTGCTCGGCAAGCTGCCAACTGACCTACAGCAATTAACAGAAGCCTCCGATGGATGACAGAAACAGAAGTTCTTGTCCAAAGTTGTAGTTTTAGGCCACAATTCCAAATATGTTTTGTGTAAAAGCACCATGCATATAATCATCGTCAGAGTGGACAGAGAATCCCTTTAAAATCAGAGATTTTGAGTTTTTTGCAAAGAAGAGTAGATAAGTATTGTCATAACAAGATGCACTAAGTTGTTAGAGTCCACCTGAATAAGACTAAAGGTTTTAATAAAATCAAAAAGTTCCTCAACAAAGTATTAGCTTAATTGTGTGCACACTAATCCAATCAAGTTATATTACCGATTTTGTTTATGAGTATTATTCTTATTGTTTGAACTTTTAAGAGCAAATAGTGGCTCAATTTTCTTTGAGACATTTTATTTTCATAAATAGTGATCATCAAAATTCCAGTTGTTGGTTGCAAGCAAATCAGCTAGAAACATAGACGATTTATACTGGTAAATTGTGTCTCTGAAAGTCTTATTTCACTCCAGTTGAGTTAAAAAGTTGAGTTTTTAGTCCATTTAGTCCCATTACCAATGAAATCTTCTGAATACTGTTCAAAATACAGGACAACTTTGCTGTCTTCAACTTGAGATAGTTGCAGATGCTCCCTGCAGACACAAGGGGGCACCAATGAGCGGAATTTTCAACCGGAACTTGTTTCCACGTGCTGCCTGGAACGGAAGTAGGTTTGTTTTGATGCCGCCAGCAACCTGAACAACGTGTAGTTGCGTTTTTCCTGCTATGTGCTCAATAATTTTGCAGAAAGTACAGAAAATGTCCAACGTGGAGGGTCACACCGGTAGCTACTGTCCAGAGGAGGAGCAGAGAAGGACCAAACGGAAGTTGTCTCTCTCAAAGTAAGTAGACAGCTGAGTCGTCGCTACTTGAATCGTCAACTTGTGACTTCTATCCTGTTTTTATTTGTTTAAAGTCGTTCCAAAAAGTTGACACACTGTCACATACTTGTGTATTGCTTTTCTTCTTTGAATCACACAGCAGACTATCGTTTCTCTTACAGCTTTGATTTGAGTTAATATGTTTTTTTTTTCCCATTTATGTCCATTAGCTCAAAGAATAGACTTTAAAATACTGTTGTTAGTTTATAAATCACTGAACGGTTTAGCACCACAATACATTAAAGATCTGTTGTTGCCGTACCAACCGTCTAGACTCCTCAGATCTTCAGGTTCTGGTTCTGCTCTGCATCCCCAGAACCAGAACCAAACGAGGAGAAGCAGCATTCAGTTTCTATGCACCACAAATTTGGAACAAACTTCCAGAAAACTGTAAAACAGCTGAAACACTGAGTGCCTTTGAATCTCAAATTAAAACCATGCTGTTTAGAGTTGCTTATGGATAAATTGAATGTTTTTGTTTTTATTTTTACTTTTAATAATGTTTTTATCTTTTTAAATCTTTTTCAAACTCTCTGTCTCATTCTGTTTCTATTTTTATTTTAAATTGTTTTATAATGTTTTTATCTTTTTTTTTTCCAAAATCTGTCTCTTTCAGTTTTTGTTTTTATTTTAAATTATGTGAAGCACTTAGAAATGCCTTGCTGCTGAAATGTGCTATACAAATAAAATTTAATTGATTGATTGATTCATTGTCACTCCTTTTTTCCCTTTTGTTGGATTGTTTGTTTTAATTTTTTCTCCTCCAAAATAAACCCGTATCTTTTCCAATTTGTTTGCTCTGGCCTAGTTGTGGAGTTTGTGGATCAGAGGAAGCGAAGTATAGATGTCCTGCCTGCCTCACACACACATGCAGGTGAGCAGGGTTTTCTTTGTATTTAGACAACTTTTTTTCTTCTTTCTTTCAAATTGTTTGTTTTCTCTTCAAATGTAAACTAAATAGTACTGGAAATATTATTTTGCTTCTTGATAGTTGATGTTTTCAACTCGTCTATTTATTGTTTTGTCTCTTTAATGCGTCTATGTTAGCTTACCCAGCCTATGTTAAGGTTAACATAGCTTAGTTGTTCAATTAACCTATGTTAGCTTAACACGCCTATGACAAGCTAACATTGGTTAGCTTAGCATATGTCCAGGAGATGTACAGCAACATTTTTTGAGGACACATCATAATATGTACAGACTCTTGTGCATTAATTTATTTTTCTTTCATTCTATAGGTTTTTTTTATTTGTTTTGGCATATTTTCCCCCAGTGCTCTTGTTATAATATTGTGTACATGTGTTTCATTTCAGTGGCATAGAAACACAAAATAAAGAGAAGGTTCAATTACTTTAACAAGGATTCTTAGAAGTCAATTCCATTCCCTCATGTTTAGTTCCATGTTTTTTTTCTCAATACACCAGCGTATAAGGCACTGCAACAGCAGCAACTCAAAAATTAATTATATAAAAACATAAAATCATCAATTTAATTTCATCATCAATTTAATTTATAATGCACTTTTCATTAATAAAAATCTCAAAGTGCTACATGGTGCAGCTAAAAACAGATAAAATCAACAATCAAAAACAATGGAAAAAAAAAGACAGTCATTTAAAGCCACTTTTAAAATTGGACAATAATTGCAGGGTTCTCAAATAGTTCGGGAGAGACTTCCATAGACGAGGAGCAGCCACAGCAAATGCTCGATCACCCATAGTCCTTAGTCTTGATCAAGGAAGGTGGAGAAGATTACAGGCTTGGGATCGGAAGGGGTCTAGAAGTTGAATGTGAAATAATAAAATTCAGCTCAGGTAATGTGGGAACAGGTATGTTTAATGCCTAAAGTTGTTTTTATATGGGTCCCATTTTGTATTGCAAAAGGCAAGTTCTAGATTGTGTATTTTTGGTGTGTAGCTGCAGTTAAATCACATGTCTATTGCTTCCTTTATAATTCGGATGTCACATTTAGCTGGAACGACAGATGTAGTTTAATATCATCAGTGCAAAAGAAGGAAAATGTTGCTATGTTTACCATGAAAGAGTCACTAGACGTTTCTAACACCAGTCTATAAAAATCCTGCACCTTTTCGTGCAGAAATCTAAAATTTATGATCAACTCCTGGCGGTGTTTTTGTTTTTACTGTCTGAACTTTACTTTGATTCACTTCCAGTAACAACCTGCCAATAGAAATGATTCATACTCTGTTCCTAGATTTCTGGGGATCCTGAAGTATTTATCACCCAACCCTCAAATACAAAATGTCACAGCAGAGGTCATAGCTGGAATTTTTATTTGGCTAAACGGTCCTACCAAATGTCCTGCCCGTTCTCATGGATGCCTGTTGGCTTTGGTTGCTGTTCAGCTTTCTTCATTGGGCCGATTACTAAAGACACAGCCTGGTTAGAGTCCTTGTTAGACAGAGATGTTTTTACCTTTTCAATTATTATTACCAAAACTCTGAGGTTTGAGAATCTCAAACCTCAGTTTTAACTAAAATTCCTTTAAAAATCTCTTTAATGTTTTTTAATTTTTTAATTTCTTTTTAGTTCTCTTTCTCACTGTTTCTTTTTTTAAATCTCTTTCTTTTCCACACTGTTTATTTAATGTCACATATTGTTTCTATTTTAATTATGTAAAGCACTTTGAAATGTTTTGCTGCTGAAATGTGCTACACAAATACAATTTGATTGAAGTTTTAAAGTGATATTGCTCGGTTATCATTCTCTTTGTGTGTTTTGCTTAGAATAACTCAATTTTCATGTTCTGTATATTTATTTTCCAGTTTGCTGTGTGTGAAGAAACACAAGGACGACTCTGGTTGCAGTGGTGTTAGGAATAAAACCGCTTTTGTGACTTTGTCACATTTTGATGAAATGACCCTTCTCAGCGGTGAGAACCTGCTCTGCAAAATATTTTATAAAGAAACTTTAAGAGAAATATGTACTTAAATAACATTTCAAAAGTATTTGTATGGTTTGACTAACAAAAATTACCACATAATTGTAAATTGTAAGGTTCAGTTTTACCCATGTGTTACTGTTCTTGTACTCCCAATTGTGTTGGGGATGTGTGTGTTTGGGGGAGTGTTTTTCCAACACATCTACTTTATTGTTTTTAAATCTGTCTTTTTCTCTGTTCTGCCTTCTGTTAGTCTCTGTTCCTGGCAGACGTCTCCACAGGCTGATGCTGCTACCTCTGTTTTTATTGGGATTTTGTTTTCTTGTGGAAAATGACTTTCACATTTACACTTCATTAGCACCAGTTTACAAATCCAATGAAACATATATAAATTAGCAGAAAGTTGACTGACCAGCACCTGGTAGTCTCCTCCAGACTCAAACCTCCGTGTGTCCATGTCCATGTCTTTCCATTTTCTCTGTGACGCCCTGTAAAAAGCGAGGCGACCCGGTGAAACAAAATCCCCTACTAACTCTTTATGGCTGAGGTTGCACGTGTACACCGAGGCAGTGGTTTGTGTTTGGTCTTAGAAAAAAAAAATGTTTCAGCATAGCTCTCTGTCGCGCGCCTCAAGGTTACGACATGTTGCAAAGGGGTTTCCATTAGGCATTACGCGCGCGAACACCTTCTGTTTTGTTTGTTTGTTTTCGTTTTAACCCGAATCTGATCGTTTCGATTCAAGCCCAGGCTGCTCCAAATTACATGAATACATTGTCAAGCAAATAATAATAATTGTATATACAAATTAATATTGTAATGTAATCAAATCCTTTTTTTTTGCTCCATTCCATCACCAAACGCGGCTTTTTGTTTGTGTTTTTATACTTTCCCCCCCACTCGGATCAAATTGTCGCATCTTTACCTGAAAGCAGGAACTCCTAGCACCGACCATATAACACGCAAACTTCTCTTTCAGCAGAGCGTCCAATCAGCGGGGGGGCTCTGCGCAGCCCTGCTGTTGTAATTGGGCGGAGATGGTGGGAGCAAAACGCAGCCTTGGCACAGCGTAAACTCACAATCCGTCTCCGTGGATCCGGATAGAAGACGCACCAGATCGCACAGATTCAAAAGGAGGGTGGGAAACAATTTCAGTTCTACAGTTTTAATTTATATTACTTCAAGATTATTTAATCTCATGATAACAGATCGTCTGCTTGGAACGGATCAAAGAGGTTTTTTCTGTCTCTCTCTCTCTCTCTCCTCATCACCTGCACAGTGGATTACGCCCTGCGTGGATTCTGGGACTCAAGAAAGTTATCAAACTCTCAGGAATACACAGGGAAGTAAACTTTATGAAAAGCTGAACAGTTTCTTTCTTTCTTTTTTTTCGTCAAACTCTCTCTGGAGTGTTTGGTGCTCTCTTTTTTTATAGCGCCAAGACTTATTAGAGTATTTTTTTTATGGATTAAAGCAAAGTAAGACCAAACCTAAAGGTGAGACACATCTGCAGATTTATGCCTTGGGGGATGGCAGCGGCCACCTCCAGCCCGTATTTGGCCAGCAGCAGGATTTTATCCGGTCCCATCGTCCACTCCGACCGGAGAGGCGCTGGAATGCAGCCGGGCGCCACCGCCGTGACCACGGTGTCCGGCGGATACAGAGGGGACCCATCGGGTAAGATGGTGCAGAGTGCAGACTTCATGCATGGAGCCATGGTGGCGAGCAACGGCGGACACATGCTGAGCCATGCCCACCAGTGGGTGACATCGTTGCCTCACGCTGCCGCAGCGGCGGCGGCGGCGGCCGCGGCAGCCGCCGCGGCAGCGGAGACCGGCTCCCCGTGGCCCCCCAGCTCCCAGCCGCAGGAGGTGAAGCGGAACAGGGATGACCTGCACTCGGGCTCCGCTCTGCACCACAGGTCCCCGCATCTGGGAGCTCATCAGACGCACGCGGGAAGCTGGGGAGGAAGCTCCGCGGCGCACATCGGCAGCATCAGCGACGGGCAGCAGCAGCAGCAGCAGCAGCAACAGCAGCAGCAACAGTCTCTGGTTTACTCCCAGCCGTCAGGATTTACAGTCAACGGGATGCTGAGCTCTCACACCGGGCAGAGCCTCGCTCACTCGGGGCTGCTGCGCGGGGACTCCCCTGAGCTGGACCACCACCACCATCACCACCAGAGCCACAACCACCACACGCACCACCACCAGCACCACGGAATGGGCCACGACCCGCAGTCCGACGAGGACACGCCGACGTCGGACGACTTGGAGCATTTCGCCAAACAGTTCAAGCAACGTCGGATCAAGCTGGGCTTCACCCAGGCGGACGTGGGCTTGGCCTTGGGTACGCTGTACGGCAACGTGTTCTCCCAGACCACCATCTGCAGGTTCGAGGCGCTTCAGCTGAGCTTCAAAAACATGTGCAAACTGAAGCCCCTGCTCAACAAATGGCTGGAGGAGGCCGACTCCACGACCGGGAGCCCGACCAGCATCGACAAGATCGCCACGCAGGGGAGGAAGAGGAAGAAGCGCACGTCCATCGAGGTGAGCGTAAAAGGCGCGCTGGAGAGCCATTTTCTCAAGTGTCCCAAGCCGTCGGCGCAGGAGATCAACTCCCTGGCGGATACGCTGCAGTTGGAGAAGGAGGTGGTCCGGGTCTGGTTCTGCAACCGCAGGCAGAAGGAGAAGCGCATGACGCCGCCCGGACTGCCGCGCACTCCGGAGGACGCGTATTCTCAGGTGGGGAGCATCGGTCCGGACACGCCGTCCCCTTCCATTGAGTGCAAGAGGATGTACAGCGACACGTGAAAACAGCCGGGACGAACTGAGAGCAAGAAACTGAGAGCAAAGAAGGAGGGAAAATGTTTCCTGATTCACCAGAATTTTTTATATATATATATATCATAAATCCATCCGCAGTTTTAGTGTTTTTCTGTATGTGTTCATTCCAGAAGCAAAAAAAAAAGAAAGAAAAAAAGAGAAGAAGTCTACTTTTGTGTTTTTTGGTATTTATCTGTAATACTGTCTCTGGGACAAAAACATTAACGCTAATATAGAATCCGCACAAAAACAAGAATAAAGTACTTTAAATACAAAGTTACATAAATGTGAAGACAAAAAGTAAAACATTTTTTCCCAAATTGTACAAAATGCAAGTTTTCTTTGTGATTCTGCAGAATTCCACGTCCAAGAAAGACATTTGTTTCATTCACTTTGTCCATGAATAGTTTTTGTAAGCCAGCAATAATAATTTAATCACCTCTCGTTCATATTTTGTGTTGTGCATAAGTGGAATTAAGTTGTGACACGAAAAAGGGGGGAAAAAGTGTAAATGAATAAATACTCCTTTGATTCAGTAAGAATTTAGCACAAATTCCCAAAACTGTATGTAAGGTCTGCTGTGTGTTCCTGTGTAAAGATTCAGTCTATTTATTTTTCCCTATGTCACTATTTTCATGGAAGACCAATAATTTAATAAATTTGACATAAAACCATGTTAATACATGAGATGATCATCATTTTGTTCTTACGTTCACATGCTCAAATTTCATCAGCATCATTTTGGCTTTGGTTTTGATCAACTAAGACATGATCTGTGATTTTTGTGGCCGTTTAAGGCCTAAGAAAAGCCTTGATTGGTTTATACTTTTTGATATTGTGGGGTAACCTACAGATATTTTCACGTAGGTGCAGGAAAATCAACATTAAGTCATTTTATTTAAAATCATCTGCTGGTTTTGTGGGTTAGAAAAAGAGGCAACAAAGGGCCGTTTTTAGGACTCCTTGTTTACGGAGGAAGACTGATGTAGAAAACAGAGGATGTAAGGAAGATCAGCACCCCAAATTTGTTATAACAAATGGGTTTGCTCTCGCACTGAGCACAAATCCGAATAATTTGCCTCATGTTTCTGTTAGAGCCCCTCTGGCCCCATCAAGAGTGGCTGAACTGATCACGGATCAGTTAATGAGCCGGTTCGTGGGGTGATAAACCGCACATCAAACCAGCCGGTGTGGCAACGCTGTGGACCCAGCTCTGTGGAAATCAGCCAGCGGATGAGGTCGGCTATCCCAGATGGCGGTTCACCTCGGCAGCAGTTGCCAAGGTGACGGCGAGATGGAGTGACACGAGGCAGCAAGCGGATCTTTTGCCACGGATGATGGGCTTGGGGAGATGGGGAGCCGAGTGAGTGAGGGCTGACAAACAGCCTATAATTTCATCTCCTCGTCTCTAAATATGACAATGATCCATGAGGTGATGTTGGACATCTGGGGACATTTGAAGGTAAGGGGGACAAGCTGTAGAAAAAGTCACAGAAGTTATCTGACCCCTTTGCGAGAGGTCAAAGGTTTGCTGCTACTGTAGCTGCTGGGAGGTAAACAACAAACCAGGAAGTTAATGCATCACTTTTAATCACTGTCTGCGCTGGCATGCAAACAAAACACTTCCTTATACACGTGATTTTGATTTTGATTTTTTTTTTCTCTTCGGGAGCTGTCACTCTATATGCTACATAATGAAATCAGTTTTTATATATCTTTAACCACTGGAGTAGCTTGTCGCGTAGATTTGTCAAAACACCAAAGCAGACGGCAGAAACTGTACAAGGTGTTCGTTTGTGTGTCCTCGCCGGGCAGCTGGCAGCGTTTCAGGAAAAGTCTGGACAGACTTTGGACAAACTGCAACAAGAAAAACCAACAATGCTACACTGTGAAAACAGAGAGAAAATCAAAGTGGAACAAAAGCTTCAGAAGTTCAGAAGTTTTTTTTTTTTTCAACAAAACACAGTAGTAACATTTAAAAGGTTTAAGGACAGAAAGTATAAAACATTTTCACTGACAATTTTTCAGTAAATGCGACTTTTTCAGGGAATGTTTCAGAAATATTGCAGAAACCACCCCAAAATATTGAAGACAAAAACACAATATTTAGTTTAACAGAAACTTAGTTTTTGATGGGAGTTTCAGTTTGTGTTAATTTTGTTTTTGCAGACTTAAGTGCACTGTTGTTACTGTATTTATGTGACATCATCAAAAGTTTTGTTTTTTTCAAGATGAGCTTCCTTTATTATATATATACTTTATTTTCTTAATTTTGCTGTCATTTCTTTTAGCCTGTTTTGACATCATCAAAAGTCTTGTTTTTTTCAAGATGAGTTTCCTCTATTATATAT
>CAEGAF010060663.1:0-12807 GCA_903067075.1 Micropoecilia bifurca
GTTTCACTTATAAAACCATATTACAAGCTTAGAGAATCTCACAGAGCTCTGCTGAATTCTTGGTCTGATAATGGAAACAGTGGGTGAAAATATAATTATATTTATATTTAAAAATATAAATATAATTTATTTTTTAGAAATAAATAAATTATTATTTCTTAATTTCTTTGTCTTTGGCAAGTCGTTCCACACTAAATGGGAAGGTGTTTTAAAAGTATCCTCTGTCTCTGTAATCTCATTAAATAAACTAGTCCTGCAGGTCTAAACATTAATGTCTGATATTTTCAAAGTTAATGATCCAGTGACCACAAATATAAAGTAACACAAACATATTAAGCTTAAGCTTAAGCAGAGATGAATAAAACACAAAACAAATCCAACTGATCCAAAATGATTAACATGGTCTCTTCATAAAAATATATACTTAGTTATACTTCAGCATAAATCAAAAAGTACAAGTCCGCTACGAGGGTTTGATCTGTACCCCGTCAATCTGCTTTTACTGTGGTAGATAAAATAGAAGTGGAGGAATGAAAAGAATGTTCCTAATAAACTATTCTGGCTCCTAAAACGATTCCAGCAGTCAAAGCTGAGACTTTTATCTGTCTCTCTAAGCACAAACTATCTCTCTGTTTAAACTTGTTCAGACAGATGTCCTCTTCTCATACAAATACATCTTTTTTCTAAAATTTGACCAACTGTTGTTGTATTTTGGGATCAGATCTGAGGAACAAAGTAGATAAATAGAATAAAATTATCAGTACAAAGTTCCTCAAGTTAAAAACTTCATATGATGTTCACCCAAACTGCATTAAAGGTTTTCCATTTACCTTATTTAAAACACTAAGTTAGCTTTTCATTTGAGCCCTCCGTTGTCAATTTATTTATTTAAAGGAGGAAACATAAATGGCTAACCTTTATTTCTATAAGGATGATTATAAGTACTAGGTAAGACACTAAATAATGATAATTCTTAACACAATCCCACAAATTAAAAGCAAACACGCAAAACTAAATAAATTATATCTTAGCGGTTGATCCTAAAAAGATCAAAGTTTAGTTACTCAGCAGTTCTTGGTCAACCTACTTCATTCATAACTCCATTTTGCCCTCTATGATTCTCCTCATTTGTGGTAGATATGCTTAGCTAATGTCATATGAATTCAATACATATATTAAATTCATATCTTGAATTTCTATTTTTTCAAAGATTTTCTGTTCTGGTTTGATTTTTTGTTTTGTTTTAATCTGTTACATTTTTCTTTCTGTTTTGGGAGGCAAGTGAATCATCACAGAGTGCAGCTGTTATTAGAAGAGGAGTGGAGAAAAGAAAGGCTTACGAAACTGAAACAGCACGAGCTTGAATCATAGCAGTGTACAGGTTGAAAACAGCTTTGAAAAGTCTTTTAAAAATCTATTTTCATCGTTTTTCTCCACAAACACCCTCATGTCTAAAATCCAAAATCTTTCTCTCATCTCTCTGCTGCGTGTCTGAATATCTGTTACTGAATTACAGAGCTTTTACACGGCCTCAACACTGTAATGAAACAAAAATGTGACCTTCTCTCTCTTCAGTTGCTGAGGTGTTGGAGGAAGAGGAGGGCTGCACCGTCCTGGTGGCAGTAACTGCATCTCTCGCTGCTCTTCTGCTGCTGGTGCTGCTCTCCATCTGCACTGTCCTCTGCTACAGGCATAGCAGAAAAGCAAGTAGGCACTTTTGTCCTTCCTGAAATTGCTCTAAGTGAACAAACGCCCCGCTCGGACCACAATTTTCCAGCTCAGAAACTGTGATTAAAGTATAATAAAGCATAGAGGCGGCTGGCTGCATGCTGGGACAGCCCTGTACTAAGCCTTCAACAAGGGCATTCTGAATCCTTTCTGACAAAAACAGAACATCGGCTGTGAACAGCAGTGTGCACACCAATAAGGGGCAAATAAAAATGTTAAAGGGGGTTTTGGAGGTGTTGAACAATAAATAAGGCAGAGAGCTGGTAGGAAGAAAGGATACAGTTTGTAATTGTTAGTTGTAATGTAATCTTTTTTGAATAATTAAGGTATATGTCATAATTATACTGATGATTTTAGAAAATTAAATTTTGGGGGGAGCTGTCATTTGTATTTCCTTACATTAAATTTGCCAGTGTTTACTCTGTCTTCCGAATAACATAAAAAATAAACAGCCAACACAACAACAACAACAACAGCAAAAACAGAAATAAAAACAAAACAATACAAAAACAAACATTGGTAGCATCACTAAAACCGGCTTTGGGATTCTGGAAGTTCCCAAACTTTTGCATGTTGCAGCTGCAGTAACACAAAAACTCATTGTCCTGGTTTTACTCTGTGTGGCCCGGTAGTAACCTTGGGCAGGTTATCAGTCTGCAGGCAAACAGGATCTCTGCTGTTGACAAGTCGAACAAAAATGTAGTGTGCCTTTGGGAACATGAGGTCACTCCTGGTTTCTGCTGGATGACGCATTATATTTGAATGGACCCGATCTACTGTAACACATAGCCGCAGCGCATAGAGACCACACAGATTATTCTGGACATTAAACATCATAGATAACATGTTACTTAGTTTTGCTGCTGATAACGATGATAAAAGTATGGATCAGCTCCTTCGCCTAAAGCCAGAACAATGTATACCAGAACGAACTAAATACATTATATTTCATTGTTCAGAAGACGATGATAAAGAAGAATCTTCCTTTAAATGGGGGAGAGCAAACAGCATTTGAGATGCAGCTGCATCTGCAATATGTGGAAAACACATAATACTGCCCCCAATGGCCTAACAGTGGGGGACTCGGTGCTCGTTTTTGATATGTGAGATATTGCTATCCAGGGCAGTAGGGGCTAAGGGCACCACAAGCTCATAAAAAACATAATTTGTCAGTTGCCAAACAAGTTTTTCTTTTCTTATTTGCGCAGGCGGTGAATGGGTAGTAAATGCCACACTTTGTAGTGCACAAAATGTGCAGAGGGACTTTCCCAGGGCACCATTTATGCAAAAACTTCCCCTGAGATGGTAAGGATGGTGGGGTGTCATTCCTGACCAATCAGCTTGACTCCTAGGTCAGCAACGTCTGTCCTCCAATGTGTGTTCAGTTTCCGTGGCAGTAATCCGTTGTGCTTGTCAGTGGGTGGTTGTCTCCATTACTTCCTCTACAGGTTTTAACTTGGATGTTCATCCTGCCATCATGATATACGTCCCACAGGGAAACCCAATTATTTTTCATCTGGATGGTTGGATGTTATCTGTCAGCCAGCTAGTTTGTCCAGCTGGATTCAGAAACATTGCTGTCAGAAGCACACTGCGGTCTCTGATTTCTGACTGTATATATACTGTGTCTATATTTTTGTAATTTAAAATCATTCATATTGTTCTCCAAGAAACAAAGATGGGTGGAAAACAACCTCTGTTTCCAAACACACCACTTCTCTGTGCATCTTTACTTGCTCTGCTTGGTAAGGATGCACTCTTGGCTTCCCCACAGTAACATCACTTCTTCTCCATAGAAAGCAATTTATCTTCCTTACATTACTGAAGATTATCATTATTGTTGAAAACCAAAAAAAAAAAAAAAACAGTGACTAAAATAATAGAGCTCTTCTTGGAGAGGCCATGCCTAAAGTGAGCTGCCATTCTTGGGTAGATTAGATAAGTCTTTGATTAGTTCTTTATGGCTGTGATTAGGACTCAAGGGCAGTATTGTGACTCTTTTTTGTTTTCACATGAATGGTAATACCTAATGCGCTCTCATAATGCAACAATCAGTCTTAATATCATATCATTAGGGATATTTCCATTTAACATAATTAAGGCTTAGATGCGATACAGGCTGGGATTCTTGTTCTGGAAGCGGGAAGGATGCATATTTCTGTGGGATAAGAAAAAAAAATTCAGACAATTTAAGTCATTGTAATCCTCTGCACACATTCTGGACCACTGCTAAACGTGGCTCTGGTTTAGGCCTGAGGGATTAGCCTAAAGCAGGAGTGACCTTTCAGTACCTAAACCATCTCATGCCTCCATTACTGCTGTTCTTGGTCCAGTCTTGAAACTTTGAGAGAATATCCCCTTAGTAATTTAAATGAAATTCATTGGACGTTTCACCTGTCAAAGGATACAGTTTGCTTTCCAGAATACAAAACACTACTTTGTGTAATCCCTCTCACTGAGGTGTAACATGTGCTTTCAAATCACAGAGAAAGGAGTATGAATATAAAACAACAATTTAGCCAATGACAGCTTTGATTTAAACAGCAATGATAGGTGGGTGTCTCCTTCAATAAAAGGAGAAAGTTTAGATCTCTCTCTCTCTCTCTCTCTCTTTCTCTCTCTCTCTGTCTCTTTCTCTCTCGGCAAGATTCTTCTGCAGCTGGATAATAATGCAGCCCTTTTTGCCATGACCATGGGCACTGTTGGCAAATACAACCTGCAAAGTCTTGTTACAAAACTCATAAATGCGCAGCAGCAGCTTTTACTGCTGCATTACAAACCAACTGGAAGCAATAATATCAGTGCAGGCCCCAAAGCAAATAAACAGCAGGTCATTTACAACTTTCTTATTGTTGTACTGTGGCTGAAATGAGCAGGTTGAGTGGTTCTATGCATAATGCTGACATAATGCTAAAGTTGGCACCTAATAACTCATAATACTAAATTTGGTCATAAATATTTTTTTCGCTTTTCAGAAAAACCTCCACAGGACGTATTAAGGTAAGACTTAAAAGTTATTTCTTTTGCTTAAGCATACACAACACATTTTAACAATGATTTGAAGAAAATGACTTTCCTACAAAGATGTTAAGCTTTCATTAATCAAAGATGTACAACATCTTGCAGTTCTTTTATATTTAAGCTAATCTGAAGACTCAGCATGAATCATTGTCTAAGCCAGTGTTTGAGAATGAAAAGGGTCTTATTGATCCTCATCATGAAAGAAAATTAAAGGCATGAGTTTGAAATGACATTCTTTAGATAGTCTTTATAATTTATAACAACTTCATTAAGACCATTATTGTCAACGCTAATGCATGAAGCACCTTATTTGTCAGCATTTTTTCACTTAAATGAAACGTACTGCCGTCGTTGAGGAACGTTGGCTGGATCTAATAAAGCTGAGTAAAAAAAGTGATGATGGTGCTCATTTTTTATCTGTCAATGCACTTTATGCTGAGAACAATACAGGAGCCCTCTGATATACTACTTCTCTGTGGGAGTAGAAATTGTCTGTTCACAGCCGCTTGGCTTCTGACAATGTGACTCTGCTGTTTCTCAGCTAAAGGTTATCTCTTTCATTGGACCGTCCTCTGTGGGTCTTTGCAGGTCCGACCAATCGGGGTTTTGGGGAAGTTCGGTTGCTGAGGCGACAGGCGGGAATGTCAACCAGGGGTTTTCCAGCGAGAGCACAACAGGTGAGAAAGTGCAAAACAGACCAACAATGTTGGTACATAAATGATTCATTCTGAATATATTTGTTTTAGTAATTATTACCTCAAGTCCTCACCTCTGGTGGAACTGAGCAGCACCAAGTGTGCATTTCATTTCTCACTTCTGAAATATCTCTGCTCTCTGTCCTATCAGATTATTCTGTATTGCCTTATTCGCTGACATGAAAGATAACTTAAAGTAGTACAGCTAATTTTCAGTCTGGTACATTTTTAGTGCAGGGGACAAGCTACCTTTGTTTAATAGTGTTTGTGGAGTTTTGTGACATACTAAATAAATACAAAAAAACATGAGATGTTTGTTTGAAATAGCCAGTATGAAAACAGTTCAGGTTCATGTCAAAAAAGCAGAATATGATTTTTTTAAAAATCCACTGATTTTAGAGTAGATTATTATTATTTAAGAAAATCTTCATGTTTTCACTGAGTAAATAGTCTTGCTAAACAAGAAAAGCAAGGCCTTTGCTCAAAGATATACTGTGAGACAGTCATACACCTCCACAGCGTGTCATTTAAACTGATGAACCACTGTAGCATCAGTCATTCTGGCTACTTTTGAGACCTTCCTTCCCCTGTTGAGTCCTCACAATGCAGTGTCCTAGATTTCCAGAAATAACAGAACATTTTCATCCCTCACATGGCAGTTTTCTGCTGTAGCTTCTTAACACAAGTTTGGGCCAAACTGAGTTCCTGCATCTTTTTAAATATTTCTTTCCTCTCATGTTGTATGTTTATCCCTAATTTTTGTTTCCAGCAACAAAGTACTCATGACCTGGTTTTACACATAAAGCAAATTCCCCCCCTCAAAAATTGACCTCTTTTGCTATGTCAAAGACGAAAAGCCGTTTTGGAGAAGAAATTGTAATTCGGCACTGTTTTAGCTTATTTGCTTATGCAAACAAGCAAAAGAAAACTTGTACAGCAACAAACAAATTATGTTTTACAAGCTTGTGGTGCCCTTGATATCTCTGAACAAAGGTTTTCTACCTTAAATCTAGAGTGAGGGGCACTGCAGTTGTTTACAGGAACAGTCTAGGAAAAAGAAATTGTCTTTCAATCTGCAGATGTGGACAGCAGTGAGATTATCGTCGGAACTCGTAGCCAGATGAACTTTGACACCTTCCGCAAGGTAAGAGACAGGAGGTAAAGGTGGTTTGAAATGAGCCAGACAGCTACATAAATACTGAAAGAGACAGGGAGAGGAAGAGGAAGTGATCAACTAAAGATGAAAATGGAGTCAGTTAGCAATTCTGTAGCTGCGTCAACCTGCCAACACATGAGGAAATGTGTCTCTCATCATACAGCTGTTGTACAAGTGATATAAAGTCAATAACATTTATTCGAAATAGACAAAAAAAACCAATGTGAAAATCGTTCAATTCAGTTTAGATGTCTTCTGAATTGACAAGACAAACAGGTCCGGTTTATGTTCCATCTCATATCATCTGCAGCCACTGTTTACCGTCTTGTTAACATCTAATCAGAGCAGATAGTGAGATTTTTTTCCTTTAAAAACTCACATTAATAATGGAAAATGGGCATAAATTAAAATCTGAAGTTGTCTTGGTAAATAGCACTCGTTGCAGCTTTGTAATTACTTCGTAACAAAGTCAAAGTAAAGTCAGGTCATCAATATCGATCATAAGATAACCGACTCTCCTCAGGATTTTCTTTAGATGATTAGTTACAGCTTCAGCCTTAAACTACAACAGCACACATCAGACAGCACAGACCTGTTGATGTGGTCTTCACTTAATATCCTGATGAATAAAGAAAAGTTGTCAATTATAAAATAGGAGGAGCTTGATAATTCAAGCAAGAACCTGAATTATCAACTGTGACTAATGTTTATGAGTGGGTCGTTCATTTGAATGCGTTCATACATCATTGTTCACAAGAATTTGGTGCAAATGAAATATGTTCAAACTGCAGATGAGATAAGACTTCTTCTCCCATAGCTCTGACCTGGAGCAGCTCTGTGTGAACTCTCATGATCCCAGAGACGCACTTAAGCTGTGATACTTCAATTGCATTCTGCCTCCCAACAATGTGGAGCTCAGGTTGTGTCCAGAGAACCTCCAGATCCTAGTTTTTATTTACTTACCCGATGTGTATTATGTACCTCTAAAGAAGGGAGGTTTGCAGGTGTTTGGTCTACATAACTCAAAACCTGATGTGTTTCACCAGGTCCCTGACGTTGTACACTCCAGCAGCTTGTCTTTGCGCACCGAGGGCCGAAACACAGAGTTTCAAGAAGACAACGCAGTTAGCAATGTCAGAAGAATTACCACAGTTTAAACACTTTTATTTTGTATTATTCACTAGTAGTGTTTTATATTTTTTTCAAAGCACAAGGATAAAATGATATTGAACTGGATGTTCTTCAATAAATAATTATTTTTGCCAGCTCTGATAGTCTCTGCTCATTTTTTTTGAATTATCCATGCAGGGAAAAGTGATTCATCATTCATAGAACATTTTTGTTATATAAATATGTTCATATGAGTGTTGACTCATCAGGGTTGTTTTGACAGAGGTTGTTTTACAGAAAAATAAATATTTGAAAGTCCTGCAGAATGTCTGAGAACTTTAATACCTCCTGTCAAATGTTGCGCTGAGATCAAAAGGATTCGTTTCTACATACTGATAAGCGGAAACATTTACACGCTAAACTGATTCAGAGGAGACTTAAAAGGCAAGACGGAAAGCATTTAATGCCTAAATTTGATCATTTCTGCTTTTTTATTAAACCTGCGCCTGTCCTCCAGAGCGGCTTTTGCACGTTCCAGTTGATTGTTAAACTCAGGAGCAAAAAGCCAGAGAGAAAATCTGCATTATGAGCCGTGCTGCTCAGACAGTGCTGTTGTGGCGATGCAAGTAATTCCCGATTTATCTCTGTGTGTGGTCATTTGCATTTCTTAATAGTTAGGAATAAAGAGGAACAGCTTGGTAAAGATGGAGATATGAATCTGCGAGGGAATGTAGGGAATTAGAGTGTCTGGCACTTTAATTGTCTTGCTGGCCATGAGTTTTTGTGTCGCATTTCAGAAACCATCAACTGCAAATGAAACAATTTCAAGTTAATAACATAGTTTGTTCTATAATATCGTCAAAAATTTTAATTGCATTATAACATTTGATATTTATTGAGTAATTCTCCAAAATGTTAGAAGACAGTTGTGAGTGATAAGCATTTATCACCCACAAGTACAAAGGAACAACTGCAGTTTATTTTTTGATGAATATAAAAAATAATAATTTCATTTAACTAAAGAGCTTAGTGCAATGCATCTTATTGTTTAAAGGGCAACTCTGGTGTTGAGTTCACTTTTATTATTTCTTGAACTGTTAATTTTGATTTACTTCAGATTGCACCCATAATTGGTCAACATATTGGTGACATACCAACATGGCATTTTTATGACTGCCGTTAACTGGATGTTTTCTGTTTTTTCCAGATCATTCTCTATAAAATCCCATCAGATCAGCAGCTTAGAAAACACTCAGGTGCCAACAACCATGTCACACCAAGAGTCACTTACATCGCCTTTCTTCCTCGATTGTATTTGAATTACTGGAAGTTGTCGTCACCATGAATGGATGCCTAAATATGGATTCACTATTGTGCTGACAACCAACCAAGCAGGTGGATCTAATGAAGTGGTGGTTGAGTGCAGATCTCTCATCTGGGATTGGAGCCATGGGCCTGTGTGTTGGTCTTGATATAAGACATTAAGAAGCTTGTAATAACAACACTTTTAGTAAAAAGGAACATAAATGACACAATGGGAATTCTTGGTCATAGTACTGGAGAATGAATATTTACATATTAATACAAGAAAACGTCCGTTTTGGAAAATGTCCTCTTCAGTTGTCAGCTTTGTAGTGACAGCATGCATGTCTGCATTATTGAAAGTAGCATGCTGACATCGTTCTCCACTCATTTCCATCACCAGATGGCTGACACAGATCCTTAGTTTGGAAATCACATCTTGCCAGTGAACGTGAAGAAAGCGTTTGTCCCCTCTCTCCCGCAGCCATGCTTTCATCGTCTGTTTTCTCGCACCAAACGCCTGGCACCGAGGCAACAGGCTGTTAATTAAATAACATTTTCTTAGCATGCCTGACACTTGCAGTGGTTAGATATATCTTACATGACCGGCTTTTATTGTTTTGACCTTATCTTCTCTTGAGGCTTACTTGGAGCCTTCCATTGGTGCCAATTACATTCTACTAGGTGTATTTATGTAACTCAAACATTCATCAAGTGATCCTGGCCAGGGACTGAGAACCTTATAAGGTTCTAACCTTTCACTTCTCATAACAGCAGCTATCTTCTTGTCTGGTAAACGCTGATCTCCTTCTTGCATGATATTGCTGTGCAGCACATCCTCCGTTTCTTCTCTGGCAACCACACTCTTACATCAGCATGCTAACTTTAGAGTGCATGGGCAGCCTGGTTGTTAAGGAGGTGTCTACATCCTCCTTTCATGCATCACAGGAAAGGCTTTTCCCTTTTCAACTACTAGGAATGAAGAGGGAAAAGTGTGATGCTAAGGTGCGTCTCCTCAGCTACCTTTACAGTGTTCTGTATGCAATTAGCAAGACGTCACTGCTGTCGCTTTTTTTTTTTGCCATATGAATAAAACAAGTGGAAACTTTGCTTAATGGCTCTCTGGAGGGCAGCGCCATGTCTCCAGTGGCTTGTTAGGCTTTTCTTCCTACTTCCTGTTCGCCAGGGTCCATTAGCAATCTGAGTACTGAAGTGCTGCTAGGAGAACAGAGCCCGTCAAAGCCGCACACTCACAGGAATCTGCCTCGCCATTTTAAAGAACAAGGCTAGGAAAGTGAAGTCATTCTTCTCATTAGTCATGTATAAAGCAACATCAAGAATGGCGAGGAAGGCTTTTGGTGGAGGTTATTTTTAGCTGTGAATACTCATACAACGAATTGTGGTACTTGTACATTATGCTCATGTTGATAACAGAGACGGTGCAATGCAGAGCTGGGAAACTCTGTTTTCTAGCAGGTCCTACACACTTTTTTTGTAGATCTTCTGGTATTCAGAAAATGTCAATTATGTAAATACTGCAGAAAAAGAATTAAAGAAAAATTGCAGTTGTCCACATGGTTGCAGTGAAGTAATCCTCACTTACTGGAGGAGCATCTCTGCACTTCACATACTCAGCACTACAAGTTGTGTGTTCTTATCAAAATTATCTACCTAGAGAGGTTGCCTGAGATATTTTAGCTATTTTTATTTTCTGCATATATATTGATATTTTAGCTATTTTTATTTTCTGCATATATATTGACCAGACGTCCTGTTGAAACGGAGTGTGGCGTTAACAGCTCAGTTGCTGCAGCCATGCAAAACCAACAACTTGATTTAAAGAATTTATTCTATGCAAATTTAAGAAATTTTTTCAGCTTTTTTTTTACTTCTAGTTTTCTTTTTATTACAGCACATAAAAACACTTTAGGTTCTTCCTTTAAAGAGGTTGGGGAGAGTATGTTATAATGTCCTCTGATCAAAAACATACCTGGGATGTTGCTTTGATTGTTTTAATGCATGTTTGAGGAATCCTTAAACATCCCATAACAACTATTAGGGATTGCTACAAAATGCATTATCCAAACTTTTAATAGGGCAGAACTCTAGGTTTTTTTGGGCTGGTTAGAGTAAAACACTATTTTAACTTTGAGATCTAATAAAATGTCATTCTATCCAATCTTCAGCCTTTTAGATGTTAACTCTTGCATGGGAGAGACACAGAAAAGCATTGCTGAACCTCAAGATGCTGCTGTGTTGATTGACTTAATTAAATGGAAGCTCTTGGCTCTGGTCACCACAAATTAGCCAGTAGATGTTTTGTTCTGGCTCTCCGGGGAGAAAAGCACTACTATAGCACTCCTGTGATGAATAACTTAAAACACACACTCATTAGTAATAGCCTGTGCTTTTAAGTGTATCATGGCATAGGGCTTCTAATTAAAAGCCTTCAAAAGTTGCTCAGTGCAACTGTATCATGAGCCCACAGCCATTATCTGCAATTGAGGTCGGGATTTTTTACATGATCTTGTTTGCAACGGGAACATAAATGTTGCTTAGTAAGTGGTTTTGCTGGTCGAAGACTGAATGAAGTGGAGGACCCAAACTTTGGATGGACGATGCAAATCCAAAGCCAAAAGCTTTTGCACAAGTGAAAATGAGTTGAAAGATTAAATTATTCAAATGATGAAATTGGGTTTAAGGGTCTGGTCTCTCATTTAAAATGGCTAGGATTCAATGAAAGCTGCTCAGTTTTCCAATAGTTTCTATAAGTGACTCTTTGCTTGAGAATTTGTGAAAGTTTGATCATTAAAATGCCAAAGCCATTGTATGAGGGTCCATACTTCAAATCTCACATGCTGTTACCATGTAGATGTGTGTTTCCCAGGTGTTCCTACAAAGAAGGGAATTTTGTATGTTCCCTTGCAGTGAGTGTGTGGCTGCACTGCTGTTTGGGTCATACATCTCTGAGTTAGCCCTGGGACTGACTGGCAACACGGTCATGATTTCACCCACTTCAGTGATTGCTTTGAATGGATCACGTTTTGCTCAACATTCAGGGAATGATCACATCCACCACTGTGTCTGTATGATGAGGAGCAAGGCCTCTACTTCAACCACCCAATGATTTAGATCTTCGCTACGTCTCTAAGAGACATGGAAGAAGTTTATTTCAGCGACTTGGTTCCAGGATTTTATTCTTCTAGTCATGATGTCAGTCAGTCTGCACAGTTCTGGAATCAGAACGAAATGATAGACACACGATTCAGATGAACATATAAAAAAATACTTTATGATTTATCTTTCTACAGAAAGGTCGACATATCCTCTGTAAGGCTGCAGAAAGAATATATGTATATAAGTATTTCTGGTGATGCACAACCAGAAAGCATATAAAAGAAGGTCAGAAGCAAGATAATTTGAGAAAACTATAGTTCAGAGAAGACAGTTTAATAATTCTTCATTCAAAGCCTCAGGGCTAATTGTTTGCAAGGTGTGAATCTAAAAAGTTTGTGTTTGTAAACAGAGTCTGTTACTCTCTCTTCTGGGACAAGACATCATTTCAATACTTAGAATTTAAAACAACTAATATTTAGAGGTGCGCCGATCGATCGGTCACCGATCATAATCGGCCGATTTTCGTAAAATCGGTGATTATCGGGATCGGCCGATCATTGGCTCTGTTACCGATACCGATCACCTGCATCTCATTTCTCAGCCTGTCTGTCCAGCTGTTCTCATCTTTCCTTCATGGCGCAAACGCGCAGCAACAAATGCTAAGCGATGTGTAACTAT
>CAEGAF010060672.1:0-13615 GCA_903067075.1 Micropoecilia bifurca
TGAAGCTGGCACAGAGCGACAGACCAACAGGCACAGCCGGCATGCTCCGACCTCCGGTGAAGAAGGCCTCTGCAGTTGCGTCCCTTCGTTGTTTTTTCAGAGCCTGAAAAAGCCCAATCGCCATGGAAACTGACAACATAGCAGCAAAGACGGTGTAGTCAGCCAGCGTAAACCCTGGATTACTGTCGACGTTTTCCTCCATTGCTGAATTTGGATCTTTCTGTCTTTCAGTCTCTTCTGAATCCAGATGTTTTAGTTGATCTGTCAGTGGAAGCCACACAAAAACAGAAAGAAGCGTGTCAGTAAGTTGCGTTGATGGAGTAGGATCTCACGCTGAACAAATCTGTTCACTTGACCCAAAATCTGCTTCCAATCTGATAATTACTAATTATTAGTTACTGCAAGTTAGTGCTAGTTATGTTCACCTATCCCAATATGATCAAATATAGATAATGGAGCTATTTTCAGGATAATTGTATGTAAAGAATGAATTTTGTTTTTAAAAAATTACTATTGGAGCCTCTCAGCAATAAGGACCTGGGTTTCAATTTCAGCTGTGGCCTTTGCCTTTATTTGAATTTGGATGGTCTCCATGTGCATGTGTGGATTATCTCCAGTTACTTTTGCTTCCTTCCACTACATAAAAATCTGCAAACTGGGTTACCTGGTCACTTCAGTTTGCCTTTAGATGTGACTGGTTACATCTAAAGGCAAATCTGTTGACCACTGGAAATATATGTCAACCTCCCTGGGGCCCTGAAAGGATTTAATCCAAATGTAATTTATTTAGAATATGGGTTACTCACTTCAACACACTAGTCGTCTTAACATGCATGTGAGTCTTGAGTTTAGATAATTTATTACAAGGTTACAGTTACAAATCCAATAAGAAACTGATTAACTTCCTAATGTGCAAGAAAAGGGAGAAATCCCAGGGTAATTTATAAGCAAAAAAAACAACCTCCTATGACAAAAAGATTAAGAAAAATGGTAAATAAAAAGTCAGAAACAAAAATAACTGATTTCAAATAATTTAAAAAAAATGTATGGAAAATATTACATTTCCAATTGTATGTAGCTTTTAGCTTTTTAAAATAAAAGTGGGAACTCTTCTAAAACTCAGCACATCATCAGAAAATGCACCTGCTCCAATGTAAAAAAAATAGAAGCAAAAAATACAACTTTTGACAATATTTTTAAAATTCACATTCAGACTGAGTTTGTCTGTAAATGTGTTTCTAGTTGCAAATTTCTGAAAAAAAAGATGCAGCATACATACAACAATTTTATTAATTTAGAAAGCAAACATCTTTACCATCTGAATAACCAACGTCAAAGTTGCTTTTACTCCCACTGTAGGCATAAAATACATGTTTTGATCAACTGCAGATTAGGTGGCTAATTCCAATGGAACTGCTCTAAAAGAGACAAGCTCCATTTTATGAAATAATGCAATAAAGCACATTTAAGACTCACCCTATGTCAGTTCAGTCCAGTCTGTGAAGTAAGAATGTGCTGACAGCCAACTTCACCCCTCAGCAGCTGGAAGATATCCGTGCACCTTCTCTGACACACTTGTGTTTGTGAGTAATGCCTCAGCACATCTTGAGACCTTCCTTTAAGGAAGGCACTCAGAGGAGAGGGTCAATAAAGGTTTGAAGGTTTACAGTGTGCAACCAAACATAAATATATACGTATGCTGATAAAGGAATAAGTGGGACATGACCTGGAGAGAGGGCATAATTAATCTATTTTAAATATTTATGGGACAGCATAAATATCTCTTAGAATGTTGCAAACAGAAAACATTAAGATACAAAAAAGGAGGGATTTGTGGATTTTTGGGTATAACTTCAGTGTATTCTAGATTTATTCCAAAATCAGGACACGGAGCATGACCTCCCAGCAAACATGTAAAATAGATAAATGTTTGCCAAACCAATAAATTTGTGAATCCTAAAATACTCAACAAAACTGCAAAGAATAATTCCAACTGCTCAAAAGCCAAAAGTATACCTTCCTTTTGAAAAGATGGTCTCTAACAAAATGAAGAACAGTAAAAACAGTATCTTATCTTCTTTCTAATAATGATTACTGGAATTTTATCTATACATACATACAGTAAATGATCATTAACTCCCCACCAGAAAAGTTGTTGTATGTCAATATCTCTCTTTCAGATTGATTATTTTCATTCAATCAAAATAGAGCAATAAAGTCATCCTGTTCAAAGGTCCCTAATATTAATGGTGAGTACAAGGAATACTGTTCAGTTACAAGAGACTGTGTTTATGTCCATAGAAGTATAATACAGTTTAAGGGAAAAAGGTAACATTTGAAGGTAAAGGTAAATGATGAGGAAACTGAAAATGACAACAGCAGCTGCAGATGTATGATTGACTTTTTAAGCAGACCTTTGAAGACACTCTTGTAGTAATAAGTTCAACTAAAGATTAACTCATGAATGACTTCCTTTAGCTCTTGCTGGGACATCAATCCCAGCAAGAGCTAAAGATATGTGAAAGACATTTATTGTAAGGTTTCCGACACATCCTTACCTGAAGTGACACTAATTGCTGTAATAGAGCATTTTTTTTAGATAACTCCCTTGTGTAACTGTAAATTGTTTCTATTGTGGTTACAAGCACTGGCTTTATTGTATATAAAGCTCTGCAAGAAGCTTAAACTCAAAGTAGAGTTAAATCTTAAGTTTAAACAGAGTAATAAAACTCACAATGTTGGTTCTGATGCTTTATTCATCACAAGCTTTAAACATTTGACTGTAAACGCTTGGCTATCTTTGTCTTTTGCAGCCAACCTTGACCCAAATACATTCTACATGTAAGAAGATCTGATTCGTTTAAAACTGCTACACAAAAGTCAGTTAAATGAGGATCTGTAGTAGATATTGTAAAAGTTACAACTTTATTGGAATATTTAAGGTTATGTATCTCTTCCAGAATAAAAATGAGACCTTTAATAGTTTTTATAAGTTTTGACAATGATGAATGATCAAAAAGGTCATTTTTAGAAACAAATAACTATCCATGGATTTTCCCAAATTTACTTTGATTCCAAAACAGTAGCAGTTTTCTGCTATAGTATTCAGTGTGGTTTTATTAAGTTTACTAGTTATTAATGTACCTCTTAGCCAAGAAACCCAGCATTTGATGATTCAAGACCTGTTCAAGTGCAGATTATTGTAGCCAATAGGAAAATGACAGTTAAAATTATGTAAAACAATCAAAAGATTGTATAGCATAACATTTGTCTTTTGACTCTTATTGACCTTTGTGGAGCAAGAAATGGGAGAGATGTCCAATGAGAAAACAACATATCTGACACCCCACATGCAATAGAGCTAACATCACACAGCTGGTTCAGCTCCATACCCTAGTTGCTGTATTTACTCAGGTCATATTTATCCAGTATGTATTTATTTTGGATTATCTGAAACAAGGCTGACAAAAACAGAAAAAACAGAAGAAATCTGTCAGGAGCAAACACTTTTTTCACTGAACATGTTTTCATATTCATTACAACATAGCATACACACGCTTTACTGTATTAGTAAAATATCTGTAGGGCTGCCTGCAGTAAAATATGGCTTTAATATGAAATATGTTTAAATGGTCTAACTGCACATCTTGTTTTGATCCCTCTCTGTCAGAACAGAAGGGATGACCCATGATTCGTTGTCTTATTTAGCATTAACAGGAAACTGGTGGTTAATCTGAGTTAATCAAATAACAAGGAAATCTAATAGTGACATGATTGCAGGAAATGTCTGTATTCATTCGTATATTTTCATTATGAGGAAACAAACTCCACTAAAGGAATCCAGGAGCTAATTTGCACACATCTTAACAAATCTTTAACAAACTGAATAATGTTAACCAGGAGAATGTATGCATTTGCAACAAGTGCCAACAGCAACATGAAAAGTGCAATAAGAATGAATTAAACTCATAGTTCAAGGTGGATGTGAATGCAGCTTAGACCAGGTGGTTTTGGTAAAACTAGAACAGGAAGCTGCGCTGCTGAGAAGCGAAGCCACACTGGGTTTCTTTTCCTGAAATGTCAGATAAATCGATTTCTTGAAAGATGGACGTTCGCTTCCACGAAACATAAGCTTCTTTCATGGTCATTTCATCATCAAGAAATCTTTTAAAAGAAAATGAAAAAGTTCTGTTTGAGTTCCTATAATAACATAATCATAGTCTCTAATTTTCTTATTGCTGGTTTATTTGTTGTTCTATGGGAGCAGCAGAAAGAGAATCTTGCTCTTTTGCAATCTAGCTTTTGAATACTGCAAACTATGAATGGAAACTCTCCATATTTGGAACAAATAGGACTGAAATACAATAGGCAATGTTTTCATACACAGAAAATTAAACTGTTTTGGAGGCTCTGAATGTTCAGATAATTTGCTGTAAATGTGTCAGTGTTCTCCACAGACTCATTCAGAAAGATGCAACAGTAGGAAAGGAATCAGGAAGTTTCAATTTCAGGAGAAGAAATGCCCTTTTTTTAGTCAATGTGCAGCATATTGTGGTTAAGTTGTCTAAGTACTGAAGAGAATATCATTTTGTGTGAGAAAGTAAAGTTTTCTTTATGTTTTGTGACTGTGAAATAAAAAAAAACTGACAGCGATCAGACACTGTCGACATTTTTGGTACGCTTGTCAAAAATCAGGAAATCAGATAGGACTTCCTGTCAACACCCTGACACGCTGACAGTGACATATAGAGAATAAGAAACGCAGAAGTCAAAAAAAGGAAAGCACGAACTTACAGGAACAAACCGATGAACTGAAGAAATAAGGACATCCAAATGTGAAAGGTAACAGGTTGACCAGCGACTTTAGGTTTTAATAATATTTATGTTTGGTGCTTGACGTTGAGACTATCAGGCAGTTGTTAGAAATTATATGCTGGGTAAGGTCGACTGTTCTCAACTAATAACATTGAGATGTTTCTCTGTTTTGATCTGCTGTAGCTGTGTGTGTGTTCAGTGAATGCTTACCTTTAGGCATTTTAATGCCTCAATATTCTTTTTATTCTGAGGTGTTTCAGTGTGAATTGTGTGGTAGATGTTACTTCCTGGGTCAAATAAGTAATTCAAGAGCCAGTTCTGAAACATGAAACAACGTGACATAAGTTACCAAAGGGTTTCTTCCGACACATGTTTACTTTTCATGCTACATTGCTCCTTACGTAGCAGAGCATGGCAATCAATTTCACAAAAACCCAGTGGGAATCCCCTAAGGTCTTTGAATATTATTAAATGTCTGGTACGTAACCACCTAAAAGGCAGGGGGGCAACAGTGTACAGCACAAGCAAAGACTGATTGCTACCATGTCAGTGTGAAGCTTCATTTTGCTTCAGATTCTCAAAGTTACTCTTTTCTGATTGCAAGACAACAGAAATGGCTTTATATTCAGCTTCAAACAAAGCAAATAAATGGTCCAAAAAATATGAACATTATCAAATGATCAAACATCTTGAGCAATAAACCAAGCCACAGGAAGCATGAGAGCAAAGAACAGACATGACCGAGAGACAGAGGTTCAGTAAAATTAGTAAATGCTGTTAATGGTTGTCTTGTTTGTCCCTGAATTAGAACTTCATGAAGAATTTGATTTTGTTTTTTCCTGACGATGTAAGGTGAAGAAAAATCTGCCAAAAAGGCGCTGAAAATAATCTGTTACTATTACTCCAATTTTTTTTCCCTTTGGTCTAGACAAGAGATCTGAGAACAGTCAGAGGAAGGAGTAGCAGGTGTGTGTCTCCCAAAGCATTATTGTTGGGTTGTATAACATGCTGCAGCTTTGATGTGTGTAGTATGAGAGATATGCAGCTCCATTATGTGTGATGATTTGTTGATTGCAAAACTACTCATTTCCATGTGCTTTTAATATATTCAAATTATCATACTTCTAAAATTTCAGTAGTTGTCTGTGTGTCTTATATGCTTTTTAATTTAATTAAAGTAAGAACATCTGTAATTTCTTAGAGCTGAACATGCAACGTGTACTGAGTTTATTGAGTATTCTTGACATAATCATGTTACATGTTTAAGACATAATACAGTCAATAAGGTTTGGAAAATACATAACAGAAGCAGAAAAATACATTCCCTCTTCAACCTTATTAACAAAACCATTAAACTGAATATGTTTATAACAGTCATGGCCATATGCTGTAAACACTTCTGTATGGTGACACATCTTTTCACAATAACAACTAGACGTTTGGTCGTTTTGAGTAAATGGGACTTTGGAGGATTTTTCAAAGTGTCTCAGGGGACCTATTGATTTAAGTGATTCATTTGACATCCAGACGAGTTATGACAGAGTTTAATGGTATATTTTGTCTCATTTAACCCCGTGTTGGTATTAATTGCAAAAAAGTTATTGGAAATGCTCTTCTCACCAAAGCAAAATGTTTTATTTCCAATAAAACCTGACCCTTTTTTCACCCACCTGACTAGTTTCATCTGTAGTTTCAAAGACACAAGAAGTACATGGAAAGATGTGCCAAAGAGTTTTAAAAGACCGTCAGCAAGTTTGCGGAAATATTGGTCTACATACAACATTTTGAAAAAAAAAAAGAACTTTATTGGAAACAAAGAACATGGAAACTAATGTGATAGTCTCAATGTCTAGCGCATTGCCTTGTATATTAAAAGGTTTTTCTTCAGCCACTTTAATAATTTTTAGTCTAGCTTCTTACATTTAATGAGGACAATGTTATATTCTCTGTTTTATGTGTATATTTACTTTGTTTATAGAGCTGGATATCCATTTTCAGTCACATTTAGAATCACAGTTTTATTCACCCCTAGAACAGTAACATAACATTTTTCTAATCATAGATCCATAACTTTTTAGAAAATAATCCCACAAAGGCCTTATTTCTCATTCTTGACATTTTAGCACCACTGCCCATCAAATTCTTCCTGAAATAATATTTTTGCTGATTTCTCTGAGGTTATCTCCCCACTGGAGGGAGTGTGACTTGAATTTGGATCCTCATATAATTAAATTGAAACAAATATCTGAATGCAACTGTCGATTTTGTTCTCAGACATGCCGATGAATTTCAGAGAGGAAGAGTCAACCCCCCTAGTGTTGAGAGACCGGGGGGGCAGCCAGAAGTCCAGTGCGAGTGTGGAAGCTGGCTTACAAGTACACATCTACTTTTTTCCTGGCACAAAGGATGCGACAGTGATACAAATTTCATCCGGACAGATAAGTGCAGAAAATGTTTGCATCCAAGCAGGAAAGAAAAGTGGTAAGAATGAATGGATGAATAAGACCCTGAGCAGGAACTTCTGGTTGGTTTGAGGTGCTGGTTGTCCAAGTTATGTGTAATTATAAAGTTATGTGTAATTATATATATTTTTATTATCCAGGAATCTTACCAGTGTACCTGAGCCTTTTCGGTTTAGCCTCTGCAGATCTGTCATTTTGGTATCCGCCATCACACATGTTCGACTCAGACGAAAACTTGGTGGTTCATTTTAGAGTGAGGTAAGTTCAATATTCAAAATTCTGTTTTAAAAAGCCATATGAATACTTTTAAAATTATTTCATGTGATCTTTATCGTTATTATTACTAAAGCAGTTACCAAGAAGACAAAATTACTAATAAATGCAAACCTTTCAAGTGAAAATCTTACGAATGTGGAGTGTTTTGTTGCTTGTTTTATTGCGTAAATGTTGAAATGATTTACAATTTACATTCAAAATTAACAGCAGTTGCTTTGTCTATTATTATACCTCCAAATATATGTCAGGATGGCATGTAGAGAAAGTTTCTCAAAGCTACATAAATTGGTAGTACAGAGTAAGTGCAGCTCACCAACAATATGGGCATCTGCAGTAATGAAGGAGAAAAAGTTAAACCTCCATGCAAATATATCTTATCGAATCATTTAACCTTTAAGGAACTGCACTTTGCACCATTTTATCTAAGCTTTGGGCTTCTAACAACGTTGGAAATCTTCACTAACTACAAGGTTGAGTTGATTTGAAATATTTTTCCAACAAGCTTTACAACAAGGTTCTGAATTACTAAAAAATTCTTTATATATGTGTAAGCTGCATAAAATCCATACTAATTAATGTGTAGTTCACATTAATTTCTGTACTTGGAAAGTTAACAACTAAATGAAAGACATGTAATTACTTGGCTTACATTTCGGTTTGCTTTGACCCAGAAATAATGATGGATCTTTTATGTCTCCAGGTTTTTCTTTGGGAACTGGTTTGGCCAAGGACCAAGAACTTCATACCGCTACAGTCTGACAAAGGACAGAATCAGTCTGGTGCTTGACTACAATGTCATAGATTACCTTTTTGCTCAGGTAAAGAACATGAACATTATGCTCATTAATATTAAAGGCAATAACTTACTTCACTTAATGATGTACCATTGCAAAGGAAGGCAGACTGTAAAAAAGTGACTTAAACACAATATCTTCCTTGTAGTTTAAAAACATTCTTAGACATTTTACTGTCTCACGTAAGGTTTTTAAAGGGCACTGATGCTAATTCAGTGTATGTAAAGTCAGAAGTTAATACCCACAATTTCACACATCCTCAGTTCCAATGAGTAGATTGAAACAAAAAGTGTGTTTAGAGCAGCTTTTCAATTACGATTCAAAGAAATACTTATTAATGTACCAACATTGATAAAAAATAAATAACATAGGGCAGGGTTATGGTTATGGTTAGGTTGAGCAGAACTTATTTTGTAGATTTTTACCTTTTCTAGTGTAAAAATGTAGTTAGAAAAAGCAAAGGCTGAATGTTGCATGTTTTTCAGAAGTTAAGGCAGGTATGTCACATTAAAGACTGTCCCGGGCTTTTTTTTTTTTTTTTTTTTTTTTTGGTGTTAAGTTGAGAAGTGACTTTATTGCGAGTGAAGCAGGAATCGTTCCACCTTTGAGCGCCCAGGAAGAATGCCTCGGCCTTGCTGTGCTTGACTTGTGGAGAATGGCTAAAGAGCGCCGCCAGACTATAAGAGAGCTCTGCAAAACTGTCAGGTACTTACAGCTGAATAAAGCTTTATTTTTGTTTTTCAAAATAGATGACAGCAAATCAGTTTTTCAGTTTAAGGTTTTTGATGTTGTTTTTGATATAGGTATGCAGCTAGCAAAAGAGCACATAATAACACATAATGTGTTCTTTTACAATATTTGAACCACCATAGCGTTTCTAGTGAAAATATGCTGTATTTGTTAAAATCTCTTGTTTTACCTGGACTGCTCTTCCTCAGCTATAAATCCTGCCTCCCCAAGTCACATCGGTATGAAATCCAGAAACGAAACCGCCTGGACCGTTTTCGAATCAGGAACACCCTTAAGCGTTTCTTGAAGAAACTTGGCAAGTGCTCAGTGGACGAGTACAGCCTGAAGCTCAAATACCTGATTGAACTGGCTGGCATCGAGCCGTCTCTCGGGAGTGAGACCTTCCGTGTCAATCGTTCTTCCTCCCACGCAGAAGCAACTTTCACCCTTCTGCGAGTCTGTGGGGTGACAGGAATTCAAACTGGTCAACTTGATGGTGCCCTGGTAAGAGCAAAGTGTTTGCAGGTTCAATATTTAGATCAACAAATTATAATTTCAGTAAATTGGTCTTATTTCTCAGTGTATGAAAGCTGTATTTTTAAACACTGGTGCAGTGCCAGTGTCAAATAGGACCTTTGGGTTTAGTGAGATTTCAGAATTACAGGTGACATTATTTAGGTTTCAAGGGTTTCCTCAGTTTCGAGAATTTTGCATTTCACACTTGAATGTCCAAACAAAATCTATGAGTTTCAACTAGTCATGCAGTTCAAAACTTTAGCAATAAAGGAGTCAATCCTATAACATAGACTTCATTGGTTAGGATATGTTGATATTCAAGCGGTTTGAATGAACTACTAAACACTCCTTTAAAAAGTTCATAAGTATTTCAACCAAACTGTAACCAGTCAATCAAAACACTGTAATCTCATCAGTGTATTCCAGGATGAGGACATCTATATTAAGTACACAAGAGGACAAAACCTTGAGGTGTCCCAAAGTAGGTTAGCACAATGTATAAAGACTTTTAGCCAAATCTTGCAAAAAATGTCCAATTGCAAGATTGGAAACAGTAAGGCATCAGTGTATAGGGTCAAACGCTTGTAGACATCTTCAGATAACTTGTTGCCCTTATGTTTCAGGATTTAATCTTTCCATCTTTTTGGTCAAGTGTTACTTTGTTACCATTAGTAAAGAAGGAGTTTTTGTTATAAAATAAGTCTATCTGCTTTTTTTCTTTTTTTTAGGAATGGCAGACTTTCTGTGACTTCCATGAAATTGTAGACATCAGCATTAAGAGGATCTTGAACGAGATGGTCCCACAAGACAGCAGGATGGTAACAATAACTCGGAAGGATGACAGATGCTTGGTAAATACCTCTTAACAAAAACTTGTCTTAATTTGTATTTTATATTAAAGTTTTGCTTTTGTATTCTCATACTGTTTGGTTTGCTCATTTGCCATTATAGGAAGCTAGTTTCCAGAGTCGCAAAGAAGCCCTTTCGTTTATGTCGCTGATCGACGGCTATTTCAGACTGATCACGGACTCAAGCCATTTCTTCTGTCAAGACATTGCTCCACCAAGCCTTCTAGAGGGACTCAAAAACTACTGTCATGGCCCTATCACGTGGGTCTTTTTCATCAGATGTTTCATTTGACTATTATTTTTGACGTGAACATGATTGAGATGTTTCTTTTACATTTTGTGGAATCAGATCAGAGTTTGCAGTCAACAAGCTGAAAAGATCAGAATGCACAGGCGGTACTTTCCTTATCCGGCAGAGTCCAAAGAACTACGAGAACTTCTTCCTCACTGTTTGTGTTCAGGTAAAGACAGCAGGAGATAAGAATTATACACTCATTCATTTTCAAATGGCTTATGCAGCTCTTCTGTGTATTTAAATAACCTGACATCAAAAAGAGAAAGTCTTTGGATTTACATATTGTTGAAAGAACCTTTAAAAAGTAATATAGGAGTCAATCAATTTTATGATTTAGGATAACTGTCCATTATATACTGATGATGTCCCTGTTTTATTTTTAATGCTACTTCTTTATCTGTAACCTATTATAAATTGTAAACGAAATCTATTTGTTCTATTTCTGCAGACCCCTCTTGGCCTTGATTATAAGGACTGTCTCATTATTAAAAATGAGAGCTACAGTCTTCCTGGTCTCACAAAATCATTTTCCAGCTTGAGAGAACTCACCAACTATTACCAACACAACAAACTGCTGTTGGCCGAAATACCCGTCAAGTTAACTCGCTGCTGTCCACCTCGACCCAAAGGTACAAAGTTATGTGAGTTCAGGGACACTTAGGTAAATGTAAAGCTTGAAAGAAAAAAGGAGAGCTGCTGTGCTGCTTCATCAAATGGCTCAATTGAAATGTCTGCAGCTATTTGACACAGTATTAAATGTAGGATTTTTTAAAATTAGTTAGATAAATTTTACAGTTTCCTTTTCATCATACAAGCTCAAGATAGTTTTGTAATAATGGTTAGATCTAAAGCTACAGCCAATTTGGTGAACATATACATTTCTGTCTCTGCAGAACTCACAAATCTCATAATTGTACGAAACAGCAGCTTGTTTGAAGCTCAAGGATCTCCAACACCTGAAAGAAACAAGTTCAGTCACATTCAGATCCACATGATCAAATTTGGAGACCTGAACAGGGTAAGTATTCAGACGTGGGACCAAAACTAACATAGCACAACCTTCATCTTTGGGCTGTGTGATTTTTATTTTTGTTCTCACTCAAGTTGTTCACAACAATTAGTGCAATGACTTTGGTATTTCATGTCAGGGTGACAGCCTTGGACAGGGCACCTTCACCCGAATCTTTAAAGGCTACAAAACTGACTTCCGTGATGGAGAAAAACACATGACTGAAGTCATCCTAAAGGAGCTTGACTCTGCTTACAAGAACTGCTGGGAGGTGGGTTTTTGTGACGCAAAGCAGAATGTGTGAGTCATTAAAGATTCAGCAAATTCAAGTTTCCTATAAATGTATGTTTTGTGTAACATTACAATTGTTTGCCCCCCCCTAAGTCACTATTCGAAGCTGCCAGTTTGATGAGCCAAATTTCTCACAAACACCTCCTCCATGTATATGGAGTCAGTGTACACGAATCACAAAGTAAGTTCAAACCAACTACATTTTCTTATTGTTTTATGATATTATAATATTAAAATGAAGTGTTTCAACTTATCCAAACAGCTTGTGAGGCAAAAACAGCATCAAATGTTGGTGACAAAGGTTAACTTCCTGAAATGTAATTTATGTTTTTGGTAAAAATCCACTGCGTTTGCCACAATATGTTACATGTCCAGTGATAATTTAGTCTCCCTCAGTCCTTATGTGACCCTGCTCAGTTCTTGTGCACGTGAGTGAGCATTTCAGAATTTGTATTTGAAGCCCAGCTGTAGAAACAGATCTTGCTGTGCTGTTACAGACATCATGGTTCAGGAGTTTGTCAAGTATGGAGCCCTTGACCTGTACTTGAAAAGAGGAACATCTGTCTCAGTGAGCTGGAAACTCAGCATAGCCAAACAGCTTGCATGCGCACTCAACTTCCTGGTAAGAAAGACATTTAACAAAGAGGAAAACAGAGTCTGCAGAAAGTTAGGTTGAATTTGTTTACATGAAAGCTTTATAGGTTTTGGAAATAGCTCAGACTTAGTATTAAACTTAATATTTGCCGTTAAGATAAAATTACAACTCCATTACAGGAAGAGCAAAACATTGTTCATGGTAATATCTGTGCTAAAAACCTGCTGCTGGCAAGAGAAGGCGACCCCTCGCTGGGCAGCTCTCCCTTCATCAAGCTGAGTGACCCGGGCATCAGTGTGGTCATGATGGGAAATGATGGTAACATTAAAATACACTTTTTTTTTTTCCTTTTCCACGTCATGTCTTAAACAAATAAAAAACATCAAAGTTAATTAATGAAATTTCTTTTTTCAGTTATTTTGGACAGGATTCCCTGGGTGGCTCCTGAGGTGCTTGATGCCCCGGACAACCTGACGCTCGAGTGCGATAAGTGGAGCTTTGGTGCCACTGTGTGGGAAATTTTCAACAATGGAAACTCCCCATTGAGAGGCTGGAACTTAGATCAGGTATAGTCAGTCATTCATGTAATACAGAGGCTGTGCAGCGTTATGAGTCACTACTTATTCTTATTCAGTTGAGACTGAATGGGAACACTTTTGTGAATCAAGTCTTCTCAAGTTGTTCTTGATTTGGATTTATGTCTTTGTACAAAAAACAGGAGAATAAACTGTAATGTGGAGGAGAATGATGTCAATATACTGAGAATGTTTAGTTGGCATTTCTCTTAAAAATATGACCACAGCTTTATTTTAACTTTGTTTGCACAACATTAATTCATATAGCTACAAGCATCTGCTTTTAAATGTTTCTATGTGCTTTAATGGTACTTAAACTTTAGAAGGTTAGTACAAAATAAAGCAATAGCATTTTCAATGGCTCACTAATCTTTTGTTGCACTTATCGTGATTCTGCTAATACATAATCC
>CAEGAF010060675.1:0-38490 GCA_903067075.1 Micropoecilia bifurca
TATATACTGCAAGGCAACAGCTCTACAACAGCTATATATATATGGCTGCACAGTGGTGCAGTTGGTAGAGCTGTTGCCTTGCAGCAAGAAGGTTCTGGGTTTGATTCCATGCCCCTGCATGTAGTTTGCATGTTCTCCCTGTGCATGTGTGGGTTTCCTCCAGATGCTCCGGGTTCCTCCCACAGTCCAAACACATGACTTCAGGGTAATTGGTCAGGTATATGTGCATGGTTGTTTGTCTCTGTGTGTCTCTGTGTTGCCCTGCAACAGACTGGCAACCTGTCCAGGGTGTAACCTGCCTCTCGCCCAGAACGTTAGCTGGAGAGGCACCATAGTACTGTTAGCAACATGTTTGGTCAGTTAATCTTTGTATACAATAATTACAAGTGTTAATCCAACAAAAATAACTCCTGTATTTCTAGTAACTATTTGCCACCAAATTGTAATGAACAGCTTGACTGACAAAAAGCTCTAATCACCCGTAGTTATCATGACATTGGAAGTCTGCTTTAATCTTGGCCTCTTTTGGACCAGCCTTTAGCTTCAGACTGGGGTAGCAACTAATCTGTATTTATAATACATGAAAATCTCAAGTGATAACAAGACCAAGTGCTTATGTGTTTTTAAAAGGTAATTTAGTATGTTAGCCATCTTTCTGTTCACACACCAAAAGAGACATTCAGTTCCATGAAGACATGAGCCCGTTTTCCACTGGCTCTACTAGACCCGGCTCCACGTTACCAGCCCGCCTTGAGACGGTTTCCACTGCTGCTTTTCTCCGTCAGGGCCGAGTCGATACCGAGTGTGATGCAAGCTTTGCTGTTGTTCTCTGATTGGTCACCATGGTCAGATGTAAACCTAAATAGAGGAAAAACAACGGCAGCCATGGGAGGGTAGCATGGCTGCCGTCGCCACCTCGGTGTCACAGGACACATGGTGAGGTTTTAATTTAGCTTTACATGCAAGCACCTCAGAGTTAGCTAGTATGTGTGTGTGTGTGTGTGTTCTCTAATCTCGCAGCGAACCATAAAACAGGAACTGTTAATGCAAGTCAATTCTCGCTGGTTTAACATTGTAAAGGAGCCAGGAACCTCATCATATTTAGTGAAGTAACTACCAAGTTTAGCCTAGACCTGAATTACATTCATAAAGGATCTGATTCTTTTGAACGGCTCATTATCGTTAACAACAGGACTGGAGTTTCTGTGAGTGAGAGCCGTTCTTTGTTTGTTTGTTGTTTTTTTTTCCTTATAATGCTCTGCACACACTGCAGTAGCTCTTCACTGTCTGTGTCCATTTATTTGAGTGTGGTGTGTATTTGTGTCAATTCCCACTGAGTCACTGCCGGTAGAACCTTTCACTGCAGTTGCAGCTGTAAGTCTTTTGGAGCCTACCAGCTTTGCACACCTGAATATTGAAAATTGTTGTCCACCCTTGTTTGCAAAATGGCTCAAGCTCAGTCAGACTGAGGAGTGAGTGCATGTAAACATCCATTTTCAAATTTTGCCACAGATTTTCAGCTGGATTTATGTCTGGACTTTGATGTTTTACCATAAATAAAATGTGACCTAAATCATTCTGTCGTAGCTCTGATTGTATGTTTAGGGTCATCGTCAATGAACCTCCATCCTAATCTCTTGCAGCCTCTAATAGGTTCTCTACCAGGATAGACCTGCATTTAGTTCCATCCAGTTTCCCATCAACAGGAAATAATAATAATACAAAAGAAGTCAATCTCTCAAGAAAAACTGAAAAATCTTCACAAAGGCTGAAGAGGTTTAGTCAAGATTACTTGAAAAGATTTACAAGAGTCTGGATCCTTGGAAGCAAAACACAAAGAGCAGTGTGAGATTTAAATCTTTGCTGTCATGTTTGTTAAGACATGAGCCCATAGTGCAAGTAACAATCAAAGAATCCCAAAACATAGCTTGAGATGTGAATTTGTAAATGTGTGCAACAAGATGATTCTTTGAGGAAAACGGCAGCAGATCAGGTCCACGTTGTAGGAAATGAAATATGTAAATGTCTGAGATCCGATAGATTGATTTTGAAATAAAGAAGAAGGTTTTGTACTGGTGGAGAGGAGGTGGTGTTCCAGGAGGAGGCTAGCATATCCACAGAAGGTGAGGTTGGCAGGGATTGTTGCCGATTGTCTCTGTCCTAATTTTATGTTGAAGATACAGAGTGATTAACGGTGGATAGGCAAGTGAGTGAGGAGAAACCCGGGACAGTGGTTCTACAAAGGTAGCCAGAGGAGCAGTAGGTGCGTTTCCTTTGATCATATTAATGCACAATTTGACATTTCTGCAACAGACTGGCGACCTGTCCAGGGCATACCCCGCCTCTCGCCCGGAACGCCAGCTGGAGATAGGCACCAGCAACTCCCGACCCCACTAAGGGACAAGGGTGCAAGAAAATGGATGGATGGATGGATGGATGGATTTGACATTTCGAAAATAAATTTGCCTAATGGAAACCCGCTGAGGTAAAGTTTTGGCACAAGGATGAAGTGTAACACAAGTCACATGATCAACAACAGATTGATGCCGCTGGCACAAACCATGAAGAAGATGACAACAGGAAGTAGTTGGAGGATTGTGGCGTGGCACAGTTTTTAATAACTTATCATGGGAAGTAACTTATCTACATTTGATTTTACTTGCAAAATTGTGTTTTTTGACATTAACAGAATATTGACAAAGTTCTGCACATTTGTGATGGAAACGCAGGTAGTGAGGAGAGTTGTGACGGAATCCTGGGTGAAGTTCTTCTAACCAATGCACAGAGGAAGCAAAGTACTGCAGTCCAGGAATGTAACGACAACAAGAAAATGAAACATTTTTGAAACAGAAAAGTGAGTGTCAGAAACCCGAGGCACTTAGACACCAGAAGTACAGAGCCTGATTATCACTCGTGACCAAAACTATCTGGCATTTGAATCAGAGGAATTATTCCTCTTTAACCTAAGCTCCTCCTGCCTGATTGATCTTGATGAGCTCCAGGTTAAGGACACACCAGTCAGTCACATCCCATAAGGACAGAAGGAAGGACACACGCAAACAGACACACACACACACACACACACACACGTACATCAACATGCACACAGATTTGTGCATATGGCAACTTTCACATCTCCAGTACCTAGTGTTCACCTTGTCAGCTGAATGGATTATTTTATTTAATTCCATCTCCATTAAATTTGAATATGAGAAAAATTCAAATATACCCCAGATCAAAAAATAAATAAATAAATAAATAAATAAAATCAGTTTTAAAGTTGTGGACAATAAATTTTACAGTGACAAATTGTTCATTTTGATTTAGAAATCTCATGTTCATTTTCAGTGTTGTCTTTGCATACCCAGATTGACTTGTACTGCATCTGACATCTCATTAAAACAGCTAAGGAGTTATCCACATACTCTTTAGCTGTTTTAATGCCTTGCAAAAGTCTGTTTCGTGGAAATAGAATTGAAAACCTACATTTTTCAATGTAGGTTTATGTATGTAATAACTGAGGTTAGATGTCTCCAGACCTCTAACTGAGGTCTCCAGATATTTAAGGTTTTAAAGCTGTTGCTGGGTAAAAGAATTTTAGCTCCCTCCAAAAAGGTTCAATTGCGTTCAGGTCTGGAAACTGGCTGGTCATCTCCAGGACTTTGAAATGCTTCTTACAGAGTCACTCCTTAGCTGCCCTTGCTGTGTGTTTTGATTTAATGCCCAAAATCTCATGATACACGACTCCCTTCATCCTATGTTTAATGCGGTGCAGTTGTCCCGTCAGTTTAGCAGAAATCATCTGATCACATACTGTTAGTTTCCTGTAGGTTCTTAGTTTTTTTTGCAGTAGTGTCCTCTACAGATGCTCTTTGTTGTCTTTTTCTTGTCAGAAAGTTGTAGATTTTAAGCTTGCTAGCTGTGTTAGCTGTCCTGGCTGAAAGAGCAAAGCAGCTTGATAAATTTGACTGGCAGTCAATCAGAAAGATGAGCATAGCAAATAATACTTCAATAAATTATCTTAACTTATATTTTATAGTAATAATTGAAAAACAGATTACATTTTATGATTTTAAAAAATTGTAATAAATTTTTTATTTTTGTGTTTTTGTCCTCATTTCCCAAAATGACGTGTCCCTAAAGCAACCCTGGTGCCCCTCATGGGGCAGCAACCCCCACTTTGTAAAAGTCTGATCTAGATGGTCATTGGCAAACTTCACATGGGTCTGGTGTGTGTTGCAGAATTGTATTCCTCGAAGGAAGAATGCGTTACTATGGTAACCTTTGAAAATGTACTCCCAGCTCCCTCCACGTCATTAATCTTTGATCTTGTCCGTGGTGGACATGTTGGAGTTTGACTGAGTGTGGACAGGTTGGTGTCTTTTATACACATAAGTTCAAACATGTGTGATTAATTCAGGTAATGAGTGGAGGACAGGATTACATCTTAAAGACAAACTCACATCTGTCAGAGCCACAATTCTTACTGATTGGTAGGCGATCAAATAATTCTCTGCTCTGTAAAATAATTCATTTTTAGATTCCGATTCTGTGTCAAACGGATGAGGCGAACCAAAGGTGAAAATTAAAGACCCTTCCATTCTTTGTAAAACTTGAAAAATCCCGAGTGTGTCAAATACTTATTGTCCCCCCGTCCCACTGCGATGACCTGGAACACAGACATCTTCAATTAAAAGTCCTGAAGGCCACATAGCCCTTTTTGTCCGGTGTTGTTGTTTGTTAGCTGAGGTTAAACGGTCACAGCTTCCTCCTCTTTGAAAAGTTTCTCTCAATGAATTTTATTAAATGAAGCCACTGACCTACTCTCAGCTCAGTGAGTGTAAACCACACCCTCTGTGTTCTCTATTGGTTGTCAGGAGTTACTGGGAGTTTTCCACAGTCTTCATGTTGCCTCTCCAGGGTTTTTTCCCCCCTTTTAAAGCTCCTAAAACCTGCTTCACTCTTTCTGACACTTGATGCAGCCGCACGCGCATCATCGAGTCACCCGAACCGCTTCAGCTTCTCCTTTGGGTTTTTCCCGCGGGGAGTGATGAACTCCATCGACCCTCAGTCCCATCACCAGCACCAGCACCAGCACCAGCACCACACCTCCCCTACCGTCGGCTGTCTTCCACATAAAAGCGCCCAGGAGTCCCCAGACATGGCAGCTGCCGTCTACTGCGACAACTTCAGCAGCGTGTACCACCAGCAGAGCCTCCAGGGCGGCCAGAGAGCCGCCGGCTACGGCCTCGGGGACTACGGCTCCTCCCCGAACCCGTACCTGTGGCTCAACGGGCCGGGCGTCAACTCCTCCGCGTCCTACCTGCACGGCAGCAGCCCGACGCCGTTCATCCCGCCCTCCTACGGCTCGCAGCGGCAGTTCCTCGCCAACTCGCCCGGGTTCGGAGGGCCCGACCTGGGCTGGCTGTCCATCGCCAGCCAGGAGGAGCTGCTGAAGCTGGTCCGGCCGCCATACTCCTACTCCGCCCTCATCGCCATGGCCATACAGAACGCGCACGAAAAGAAGCTGACCCTGAGTCAGATTTACCAGTACGTGGCGGACAATTTCCCTTTTTATAAGAAGAGCAAAGCCGGCTGGCAGAACTCCATCCGGCACAATCTGTCTCTGAACGACTGCTTCAAAAAAGTCCCGAGGGACGAGGATGACCCAGGTAACCTAGACACCTTGGAAAGGGTTAGAAATATTTAGGGTGACGCCTTAAGTGTATGGAAGGTCAAACGTGCCACAGTTCAACAAATAAATAATCAAAAATGTCACGATTTAAATAAAATTGTGAATAGATTTAAGATTTTATTTAGTTTTTTTTTTACAATATGAATGATTGCAATGCTAAATTAACTAATCTGATATTTAATGTCCCCCCCCCCATGTAAATAAAGCTAATATAGAATGACAACAAGTTAGAATTAAATTTGCACTAAGAAATCACACACATTTATGATTTAATTATTTTCATGGCTAATTTTAATTAAAATTATCACTGGCTTATTGAATGTTTAGTAACTTTTAACCTGCATAGCTTGTCAGACCGGTTGTTTTCATGCTTTGCTGTTGTATGGGACAATGGCAAAACTAGATTGAGAAGTAATTGTATTTATTAAAAAATGTATAGATATATGGTTCAGATTTAAGTATTTATTGAAACGTTGTACTGTTGGCCCCCCATTTTTCTTTAAAGTGAAAATTTTTTTTTAAAAAAAACCAGCCCAAAGTTACAAAAGGCCTTTGCATTCAGAACAAACTACTAAATAATTTGTTATATATAAAATAGCTTGGTTCATAATCCTTTGTTACAATGTCAAAAAAAAACTTTTACAGTTAGTTTAGATCAGTTAAAAAATACACTAAGACAAGTGTAAATACCAAAGATTCTGTTTTTGTATAATTATTAAGTGTTTTTTATACATTGCATGGGTAGCATTAAAACCTTCAAAGTTATTTTTGTTCCGCCATCTTTTAATTTGAAATGCCTGCAAAAAAGATGAAAGGGTGAAAAAGACTTTGAAGTATTTGTCAAAATTTGTAGAACATTTAAGAAATAAATATACAAAGATCAGTACTTATGACAAAAGTACTAATAATTCTGAAACATTTATAAAAAGAGAATTTACCAATTTCATCTTAAAATCAAGATCTGACAAAAGTTGTTAGATGATTTTTCAAGAAACTATATAAAAAACAAATTTGAAAATGATTTATAAAAACAATTACTTAAGATGTAAAATAAGAAGTCTAATTTTTCCAGTATGTACACAATGATACACATTAGATTTTTATCATCTCTTTCAAGAAAAAAGAGAAAGTAAATGCATTTATGAATGAAATTAGGAAGAAGGGAACAAAGTTACAGTTTTTTGTTTTTTACCTTTTATAAAGTTTATATTACATGTAATTAAAGTTACCTCGATTAATTTTTATTTATTTACACTAAATTAAATTTATATTTTCTCAAGAAAAAAAATCCCAGATATTATTCCAGGCCTTGGTCAAAAAAAAAAAATCTCACTTGACATATTTTAAAGATTAAGGTTTACATACAGAGAAAATAAATTACTGAAATTATTTTATTTTTCTAATCTTTTTTTCAGGAAAAGGAAACTACTGGACGTTGGACCCCAACTGCGAAAAGATGTTTGACAATGGAAACTTCCGGCGGAAAAGGAAACGACGGTCGGACCCGAGCCTTTCTGGGGGAGCTGCTGCGGCCGCAGCCACGAAGCTGGAGGACGGCCGGCCGACGGCGGCGGGCCCCATGAAGGCCCCTGACAGCCCCCAGCTTCTGGGGCCTTCCTCCCCGGAGATGGAAGCCATGAACGAAAACCACAAGAGCTCGTCGTCGTCGCCGGCGGGGCTGGCCGCCGCCGCCGCCGCCGCTCCGTGTTTCAATAACTTTTACAGCAACATGTCGGCGCTCGGCTCGGGGGCCCCCGGCCGACAGGGGCCCCTCGGACTGGTGAACGAGCTGTCGAACAGGAACATAACGGCTCTCAGCCCGTACCACCCCGGCGGAGGCAGTGGCGGCGGGCAGGAGGCGGGGGCGGGGCCTCCCGACCACGGCGAGGCCTTGCATTTCAACCGGGGAGTTTACTACAACACGTTCGGCGGCGGGCAGAGCGGACAGTTCAACGCTCACTTCTACAACAGCTTCAGTGTGAACAGCTTGATCTTTCCCAGGGACGGGACTGAGCTCTAGGGGGACGAGGCCTCACCTGCTGGAAGACTCTCAGAGAATCCCACTCAAAATACGCATCGATACTCGATACGCTTCATATTTCCTACAGAGACGACACAGCATAGACTGAGCTGGAGAGTCTGATTATCATCAGAGCTGAAAATAATGCAAAAAACCAACAAAACAACAACAACAAAAAAAACTTCTCCTTTCACTTACACCTGAGCACCTTTTTTAACTAAACTTCAATCTTGTAACATCAAGAAGTAAAATATTTTATAAACTTAAATAGATTTTTTTACAACCATATTTAAAGTTCAGCCCAAAACTTCACAGTTCTATAGGTTTTTCACAATAAAAGGGCTTGTTCATCACTAACCCCAAGCTGCCAAAGTTGCCTATGTGACACAAACAATACCTCAGAACGACAGTGATTTATTACAGTGGCCCTCCAAGGGTTTGTATTATTATGTTAGACAAATGCAGTTATGCTAATATGTTCACTCATATGCTGGCCTTATGAACCAGGACCAGCTGAGATTTTGGAAAGTTGCGGTTTCAAAATGGTTCCTACAGTTTAAGTCCTTTAATGACATGCCAGAAAAAGTGCTGACCAGTGTTCTCATGGTCTTCATAGCTGCCCCTCCCCAACATGCTGCTGCACACTGCTTGTGAGCAGGCTGAGAAAGGAAACGCTGCGCTTCTCCCGAATTTTACAAAAGGAAGAAAACTTCTTGTTGCTTAAAAATAAAATAAAAACATGATAATCAGTGTGGAGAACGAAGTAGCATCACCCACTACGCTTATTAACGAAATGCTGTTGGAAAACTTCAGTTAGTTTGTTAATCAGTAAGCTGCAGACTCAATACCTTGCTGGATTATGTGACTAATTACCCAGCTTGCTGTTCTTTTGTTGCTATGTAACCAGACCACCTAAAACATGTGATATTCTGCCCAATAAGCACTTAAAAACTACTGCTAAATTTATCAGATTCTTATTCTCCAGCTTGTGAAACAAGATCAGAATAAATGTCTGCAGCTGCATTTCCATTATGTGTGTAAAACTTTTGAAATTCTGTCAATGTTAAATAAAACACAATTATGTAATTAAATAAGAAATGCATCTAAAATCACACGTGAAGAAGTTTGTTCACGCGATATGTCTTTAAAAATAAAATCATGGTGGCGACGGATGTAAACAGTTACATGAGATTTATTTATAGTGGAGTCAGCTGTGCATCGTCCAAGGAGGTCGGCTCCTATAAATAAGTGGGTTTCTGCTTTATAAAAACTGCAAAGAGAAAGTATTTTTACTGAGGTTTTGCAAAATGTATTAATTTTGATACCGCTGAAAAAAAACATACAGAAACTTGGTGTATTCATTTCCAGAACTAAACTTTGTGTAATTTTAACACCAATTGAAATGGAGCCACAGACATTATTGCAACAGTGACAACTGATGTGTTATTTAAGCACCAGTAGGACTAATTGTTTTCTGATTTAAGTAACAGCAACTACATCATGTTTTACATTTGTGGTTGTTTTAAACTCCTCTGTAAATACTGTGAAACTGTGGTATTCACACTAAATGCTGCCCGACAGCCAATACCTGCTGCCTTGTTTCTGACGTCCTCCATGTTGACTGAAACCTCAGCACTGTGGCCTATGGAAACAGACGTGGACCTGATAGATGTGTATTTTTGGAAAAAAAAAACTTTTTGGGAGTATTTATGCTATTTATGTTCATAGGCATTTTCTACTGTTTGTCCCAAAAGAAAACTGATTAAATATGCAAATATTAGTTTCCAGGATGCAGCAAAAAAAAAAAACAGCATCACTAAAACACAGATTTTATTATTATACAGTATCTGTAAACAATATATAATGTCTTGTTTATTTTCCTCAGGATTCAGTTTGACAATCATTAAATGGCTTTTATATCAATTATTGACATTTTGTTTTGTTCTTACTCTTGATGAAATGCATTACACCATCAGACTAAATAAAACTGAACTAGTTTCTTATGCATTTTGCTAGTATATACATATATATTATTAGGAATTTTCCAAAAATCTAATGTGTTGCTCCATTTCATATCAGTTCACACAGAATACAAAAAAGAGACATCATTCTTGTTCTTGTATTCTCACAACTTTACTTACATTTACATATTAGCATCTTTCATATTTCTTAAACATTTGCATTAAAAAAGCTAAACCTGGTGTTATGAATAAAATTGATTTCTTTTTAATTTGTTTCCTATATTTTATTTTAGAGCACTAGAGATAAGCACTAGCTTATCTCTAGTGCTCTATCCCATTAGTGTTAAGATTGCATGATGATGGATGGATATTTTATTGTTTTAATAAGAAGTTGTAAGTGTGTGTATTTTTTGTTTTGTTTTTTTACTAAATTTACTAAATCTGACTCTAAAAATAATTGTTTTGTCGATTGAAAAGCATATGAACAAAGTTGTTCTATTTTGACTTCTGAGACTGTAAGGTCCAAAAATCCAGATTTATAGGGAAAAATACACTAAGTGTGAGCTTTGACTCAGATTAACCAGTAAATGTTAAACTGTTTTCACAGGAAGTCAGAGTTTAAAGTAAAGTTCATCCTCTGTAAGACATTTAACCTTAGAATGTCAGTTTTATAACAAGAAAACACTTGATCTATTTGGTTATGTAATTTCCATTGGACATGGGTCGTTTTGTATGGAGGCCCAAATGTGCCACACTTACTCATATGAATAAACTTAACGCTTTATACATGTAGCAATTTAAACAAAAATCGGAAATCAAGGTTTCCACAATTTAGCTATGTTTATGTTAAAAGCAAAAATTGCATGGTCTCTTTGACTGCGCACCATGCAATAATTTTATCTGTTGTGGCGAATCTCTAAAAGGACATCTGATTGGTCAGACCAATAAATAAATCAGTAATTATATGTGCACAAAAGGTGTATTGCAAAAACAAAAAAATATTATCAAGCATTTCTGGTCTAGGTTGTAGTGCAAATAGTTTAGTACACTAAAATATAAGAAAACACCATTACAAATAGCTTTACATCAAGATACAAGAGCTTGTTTTATGTCAATAATTCCGTAATATTGATGAAAACGTAGCTGCTCCACTGGCAAATTATTTCACCTATAACTTGGAATGGGAACTTTTCATCAATACATCAATATTAAGGAATTATTGACTTAAAACAATCTCCTGTATTTTGCTGAAAAGTTATTTGTAAGTCAGTTTTATCTTATTTCAAGTGCATGATGAAATTTAATAGGCCCTCCATACTTTTGTTCTCATTAAACCTTCACCCCTGGAAGCACAGAAGGGTGACGACATTTTTATTTCTGTGACATTCCATCTGAATATTACAAAACACTTAAACTCAGCCTTAGTTTAAGTGTTTCAATAAAACACTAATAGACTGTGACTCTCATTGACTAGAAAAGATAAATGAATGAAGCCCGACTTCCTCCAACACGAGCTCAGCAGCCAGAGGGGGGAATGAGGCTCACTGGGAAGATGAAAAGATTCTCGTTTGGAGCGAAGCCAAGCGCTTCGCAAAGACACAGCAGTTGACAGATGTCTTGGTACAGAAAACCCTGAAACAATGGCGCCATTGTCCTCTGTCCTGTACGCCAATCCGCATGTATCAATTAGGTTCTCTCTGAAGAGAGGTGAAGATATCCCTGTTAGGCCAACGGGATTTAAGCATCTCCTTTGTTTCCAGCACTTTGTCCCAAATAAGAGAGGGAGCCGCGTTACTTTGTTTCTGCTAAGAATCAGCACATCATCAAACATCTCTGCAAACATTTACCACACATGGTGCAGATACAGGAAAACAGTTTGAGGACTTAGTGAATCTGGAGTTCTTTTAAATGGAGTTAAGCCCAAATCTCGGATTGGATTGGATCTGAGCGTTGGTGATCTGTCATTTACACTTGATCCAGCTCCAAGAGATGACTCATGATTAGAGATGACTCATGATTAGAGATGACTCATGATAAGGAGAAACTCATTTTCACCTGAGTTGCTCGACTATTAGAACCAGAATTTTTTTTTTTTTACAATTAACTCTGAAGTCCTCCTAGGCTTGATATTGGGATATGTGCAGTTTAACCTCTATGTTTTCCGTCTTGCTGATGCAACATGCTGTAATAGGATGAGATTTTAAAATATATGAAATAATTTTTTGGAACGGTGACATTTATAAATTAATGAATAACATGGTAAAATTTAGTTAAGTCTCATTGTCATAAATAATAACCCAAATAATTTTGGTTATTATTTAAGACAATAATAACCTAAATTATTATTGTTAGGTTTTGAATGTAATCTTAATAATGTCACCCCTTAATATTGTCACCTTCCTAAAGGTGATATTACATTAAGGAATATTGCCACAATATTCCTAAAATAATGGTTTAAGTAAATTATTTTTGCCCAAAGTGATTTGTTTATTTGCCTAAATCCTCTTTTAGCAAAAACGTAGGCCTATTTTTTAGGATGATGACATCTAGATGTGATGCAGTTTACTTTTATTCCCATATCCTTGTTTAACTGCAACATGCACATGTGTTAGAATATCTTTGACTTTAATCAATCAGATTTTATTTGTATAACACATTTCAGCAGCAAAGCATTTCAAAGTGCTTTAAATCATAAACAAAAACACAAAATCATGCAACATAGAGTCAACGATCAAAGCATTACATTAGGTTCAACTTCAAGACGACACAAAAACTGATGAACACTCAGGACCTTGGAAACCAGAGCTCTGAGGAGGAGCTTCATCCTTGGAGGTGGGGCTTGGTCCACCCAGGCGTTTTGAACAGTTGAATGGTTGCAATGAGAGATTAAAGGATTTCTCAAACATGCGCGAAAAAATCAAAGCAACACTAAAGGTAAGTTTTTGATCGGGGAATAACATTTTAACTCAAATGAAGATAGAAGAAGTTGTTTCCAGCACCAAGTGCTATTTTTAAATTCTGCATAAAGTCCCAAAGAAATCCATATTCAGAGATTACCCAAATCCTAGAATTTGGATCAGTATAGCTCATTTACATTCTGTCACCTTCATCACATAAAGCAGATTTCTACCTTTGTGCCCCAATGACTTCTGAACAACCAGCAGATGACCCCAGGCCAGACTCAAAACTCGTCCCCCTTGGCAGGCATCAGCAGCAGCACTGTCTGCCAAGTGTGAACTTCTCAATTAGAGGCGGATCCATTGACCCGAGCTCTGTTTGATCACCTTCTTTTGCGCCTAGAACATCAGGCATCCCGTCCTAATTTGGCAATCACACGGCTGTATCGGCTCGACATGTGAAAAGCGGCTTTGTTGGAGCGGCTGGGAAGCGGGTTAAGCACGGGTCTCCCGGTGCTATTTCACTGGATGACTATATACTGTAGGTTCATGACCTAAGCCCACCCAACGTGACCCCCCAGCCCCAAATTGCTCCCTTGACAATGGACTGGGAGAGAGGTGTGCCTCACTAATGAGAGACATCTTAGGGAGAGGACAGAAAGCAACTGTTCCGTCTAGTCAGCATGTTTCACATGACGGACAGGGGATCAGCTTCATCAAGGATTTCCTGACTGCAGGCGTCAAATAAGGACACGGAGTGATGGTGATGTCAGAGCAAGGCGCTACCTGAGTCCTGGAATGATCTACAGCAACAGATTCCATGGCTTAGATTCCTAAACATCAAAAACTTGACAGGATGATGATCACCATGTTTCAGCATACGCTGCACAAGTGGAAGAGTTATTTACCAAATTATGATTTTAAAGGCAGTTGGTTGCAGTGGAATTGATTTTGATGCATCAAAGTAAAAAGGAGATCAATACAGAGCCAGTCGATAAATTAGAATATTAGTGATAATGTTCCTGAAAAAAATGGACGAATCAATAAGTGAAGCACATTCTATCACTTATTGTAATTACACACAAATGGATGTTTGGAAGCATTTATTTCTGTTAATTATGATCTTCAATTTCAAATAATTTTGAAATTAGGGTATTACATTAGACCAATAAAAAATGAAACATTTCAAAACAGAAATGTGAGCTTAGTGAAAAGTACACCAACAAAAATAAGGCCATACATTAATATTTTATTGGAACGTCTTGAGCTTTGATTACCGCACACATTTGCTGTGGCATTGTTTTGATAAACTTCAGCAATGTCACAAGATTTTTCATCTAGTGTTGTATTAATTTTTCACCAAGACCTTAAGAGTGTTTTCACACCTCATAACCTGGTAGAGTAGTTTTGATTGGGGACCAGAATTGCAGCATTTGTTGCATTTTCAGCTGGTGCATTTCGATTTCACACAGCACCTTGTCAAACGAACCAAGGCATTTGAAAAGCCTGTTCCCCTCCTCGCCTGTGGGGGCACTGCACCAAGATCCACCAAAGGAAACAAGCCAAAAACGTCTAAAGACGACATTGAGCGCGACTTCAGTCTTTACAAAACGTAAACAAAAATACTTTGGGATCAGATTTTAGCGGTTGAGGATTTCATTTTTGTGTTTGGCAAAAGACCATGAACGTTTTCACCAGCTAGCGCTAGATTTGCACATTTATTTTGGTTTTATTTACCCAGAAATCCCTGCACTATAGTCCACTTCCTGCTTTTGGAGCGTACTCAAGCATGCTTTGCATTCACATATGAACTTCACATTAACCGATCCGAGACCTAGGTTTGTAGGCGGACTGGAGTTAGCTTTTTTGGTTAGCATCAGAGTTTGATTAGACTTTCAAACCTCCCCAAATGAACCACACTTTCCAGGTAAACAAACTAGAGTTTCATTAAAGTGGACTCAACATGACTGGTGAAATGTATCTAAACCTGCCAATTTGAATAAAGTAATAAAACATTTTCTATAAACTTCTGACTGTGCTTTTATTTATCAAGCAGAAAAATAAAACCATTGGTATCCATAACCGACCTAAAGGAGCACAGCCATAACTTTAATTAGTTTTACCAGTATACAAATACAAGTTGATGTCATAAGCAGGCCTGACAGAGGCCTGGGTGCCACAACCAGTCATGGAAGAATGAAACAGATTGTTTGTTTATGTAGGAAAATATCTTGACTGTTTGGGAAGTTAAAAGTGTGAGTGTGTAAGGGGCTGGCAGTGGGGAGGTGGGTTGCGGAGGTGGGGTGGGGGCCGCATGATTTGATCTCGGAAGGCTCACTTAAGTGGTTCGTTTACTCCTCGTGTGGAGCTGGTGAATTGGAGCCAGGTCAGCTCCGGGTTGAGGTGTTGTTCATTATTTTTCCGCCTGTCGGATCCCATGAGCGGCTGCTGGAGACGGTGGCTGCTCGGCGGCCGAGGAGCAAAGGGCCTGCCGGTGGGGTACGTCAAACACACTCAAAGCTTCTGCGCTTGCCAGGGGGATTATGATCAACAAAGCATGTCCCACACCTGCACCGGCGAGCACAATGGAAACTCTGCGGGCCAATGACGACGCCGAGAGAGGGAGAGAGCGGTTATTAGAGCTCCCAACCAGCTCCCAACCAATGAAACGGATTATTTTAACCCCTTCTGTTGGCTCTCCTCTTTTGGCTTAAACATCAAACTGACAAGATTCTACATCCCATTGAGAAAAAAAAAGAAGCTAGTGACACTTTGTGACAATAACTCATGACGATATATGCAACAATTAGGACAGACAAAATGAGTTTCAGTAGAGAATCTCCAACTTGAACTTAGAATAAAATGAGGCTGATCATATATGTAAGCAAACCTCCTTAGTTTGATTTTTTTATTTTGTAGGGCAGCATAGGCCAACATTTCTGGATGGGGTTGCATTGCAACAAACAAAGGCTTTCGCTTCAAACCCCATGTATGCCGTTTCCATCTTCTCCTTTTATAAGTGTGAAAGCTCACCAGGTACTCCAGCTTCCTGCTACACTTCACATGTTTGTTTGGGTGACTGGACTTTCTAACTTGCTTTTAGGAATGAGTAGCTGTGTCCCACTAACCACTTAACTGCACATTTCAGAAATAGTCACTTAATGGAATCTCTCCAATTAAAGAACAACTTGTTTTGATTATACAATAAGAAAGAAATAAAGAGCACAGCATAGTGCATGGACATAGGAATAGAAAACCAAGGAAGGCAACAAAAAAACAGCAGTGAAAGGTTTAATACTGGGGAGCTTGATTACTGATAAGAAACAAGTGGCTGATTGAAAATGGTGCAGCTGTGAGAGACAGAAACAAATACTGAGAGAAAATGAACAATAAACAGGAGGGGAGCTGAAGAAGACAAATTAAAATAACCCAAGGAGAGAAGGATATGACTAATTTAAAGAGCTGTATTATGTATTATGTTAATTGTTAATATATAAATAAAACCTCATATTTCTCCTATTCTGATTCTCAGCTGATATGAACCAGTAAACACCCTTACTTATCCAGAACTGCGTGGTGGTGATTGTGGTTGTTTGGAGGGTTATTTCAGATCTTTTGGGGAACAACAGAACAAGAAAACCTTCAAATATTTTTAGTCATGAAGGGTGTCAGTCCCCAGGAAACCTCTGAGGGGGTAAATTAGACCAAAGCTCAGGGGGAACGTACATTGCTGAACTTGTCCTAACCCCCTGATACTCTCACCACTGTCTCTTCCACAGACACACATATGTGCGCACACACACCCTCCCCCCCTTTTCTTTTCTCCTTTAATTGGACCCATTCTACTGGAACTTCTCCAGATCGCACTGTAATTTTACACTGTGTAATAAGCTATTAGCCTCCGCCAGACCAGCCTCCACCGCCACCCTACGTTAATCGACATGGACATGGTCATTGTGTGGGACTGGGACTCGGGACATCACAGTCGAGCCATTGTTATTGCCTAGATCCCAGGGCAGCTTTTCCCTGTTTTTGGGGGGATGAAGGGGTGGGGGAGGGTATGCAGGGGTCAGAGGTAAACACAGGAGGAGATCACTAGCGGTGAACTCGTTTTTAGTGCCCCCCACGAAACAACAAAACAAACGGTAACACCTTTTATCCAGCAATCTTGCTTTGGTACAAATATGACTTTCTGCCTCAATGGAAAACAATGAAGCACCTGTTAATGAAATCAGAGGTCCCATCAGGCAATACACCAACAATTCACAATGTTACACATAAACAATATTTTTCATATCCTCTGCTGTCCAGAAACGGTTAAAAATAAAATGCAAAAAGTACTTCCATTTTTTTTAATTGTGTATTTTCTAGAGCTACACTGCTTTCCTGAAAAACTACAGTAACTTCTGAAAGTATTCATATCTGCTCACAAAATTAAAGGGAACACTAAAATAATACTGTTGAAATGTATTCACCATTTTTATCTGTTTATTTTATGTAAATTTCAGGTAGAAAGGCCTTCATGTTTACCATGATGGTAACAACCTGGAATTTACATAAAATAAACAAATAAAAATAGCGTTAAAAACAGTATTATTTTAGTGTTCCCTTTAATTTTGTGAGCAGTATATATTCCCATTTTTACACAAAGTAGTCTATTGGTGTCCAGGTAAAAATCAGCCCCCTTGATATACGCTTTGCTCTATCTTGGCTATTGAGAAACCATTATTTCCTGTTTAGCTACACAATCGCTGACCTCTGGCCACAATGTATTTAATGCACCAGATTGACACTTTGAAGCTTATCTGAAATTCACTTTAGACAACCATCCTCCACTGCAACAAGAGAAGAGCCACACTGAACAAAGCAGCTGTTGATGTGAATTCAATATTTGGAAGCATGGCCAACATGGACTGAATGGATTTGTTCACTTCCATCTTTGCTAAAACTACAAGTAGACTCCAATTCTTAAACAAAAAAATCACAATTTCTTCTGTTTGTAGATTAGTCTAGCTCAGTGTTTCTGGTCCTCACTGCCCCCTGTCCTGCATGTTTTAGGTATTTCCTTGTGCCACACAGCTGAATTGTATCTCTGGGTGATTAACAGGCTTCTGCAGTACTTGATGGTCATGCAACCATTTCAATCAGCTATTCTGGAATAGAGTCACATCTAAAACATGCAGAGCAGGGGGTCTGAGGACCAGGGTTGGCCTAGCTGAAATTCTACTGGGGGAATCAAAGTAAATGGGAGAAAACCCTGACTGTGAGCTGTGAAGAGAAATTAGAATGACAGGCAATGACGTTAGCCCTATTCGCACTGTACTCCACATTAAACATAAATTACTCCCTGACATCTGCTTTCTACGTGGCACGTTTTCACAGAATGTTTGCAGAAATTCATAGACATCTCCTGGGTGAGATGTGACCGCGTGTCGACTGGAGGAATGATGCGAGTTGATGTTAAAACAGGCTGTGGAAACATCTTGGTGCTGTGTTATGCTAGCAAGCAGCATAACAGAAATCTGCAAACAGCAAAACATTATTCTTACCGCACAGTGCAATGGATGATGCGAGCCACCATTTCCACGTTATTTTGCTCCTCCTCTTCAGTCTTTTGTTTTTGATGCTGGGTTCAAAGGGTTTTCAGACCCAGGAGATTTTCAATGTAACCTCCCATTTTTATCCAGCAGCAAATAAAAATGAGCCTAGAAAAATAAACAACATCTAATTACGCTTCGGACTCTACCCCTTTCTGTTTAAATCACAAATCACAGGACCTCAGAGTTCATATAGCATGTAATTTATGGTGGAATTTTTACTTTACAAATGACCAACATGGGTGATTTACACGGGATTAAAGACACAGACGGTTTCCGCAATTATTGCAAAAAGCACTTGGTCCCTAAGTAAAACTAATCCATTGCGAATAGGGGTTTTGTTCCACCAATGAAAATAAAAACAAAAAGAAAAACCTGCTGGACTGTTTTCATTCATTCATACAGTAAAATATTGATACTTTGAAATAAATGCTTAAAACTCATTAGATGTGTTACATTGTTCCTCTGTATAACTGAAGCCTGTAAGAGAGAGCAAGTCAAGCACTGCATGGTGGGACTAAGAGTGAACCCTCTTTAACAGTGATCCACCTCTACAAGTCCTGACACCGCCAGGCAGAAATTCAGGGCTTTGGCACTGCAGCCTGGCTGAAACATTAATGCTTTCATGCAGCCACAGCAGAGAGAAAAGCAGAGCTGTGTTTTAAGTTGGGGATGCACAGAACTCAACCCCTCATGGCTGACAGTCAAAGTCAGTCACCATGTTGTAAAAACGCTGCTGCTGAATAAATGCAGTTCTCTATCAAAGTGGGATTTTTGGACAGGGAAAGTGCTAAATTTAACCTGAGTGAAAGCTAGGATGTTTTTTCCTAGCTGTTGCAAAGATGTAAAGCTTTTCATGTGTGCAGGGTGCTGTGCTGATGAAGGGCATGCTGGGACAAAGCAGAGTACAGGTGTGTGTTGGGGGGAGTCCTGGGAGGAGCCCCTCCGCTTCAGAAAGAGACAGTCTGTGTGTGTGTTAATATTTTTGTGTCGTGACTTATACATTGTGCAGTCGTATTTTCCTCCTTTTTTAATGACAACAAGTTTACTCACATTTACAGTACATTCTACGTACTAGCTGCGCTTCCGTTACAAATGTGTGCAAGTCTGTCTATATTTGTCCAAAAAAAATCCTAACACCTGTGTGTTGCTTATAGTTTTATTTTCAATTGCCATTTTATTTTTCTTCTTTTATTGTATACTATGAAGCATGTGGTATTTTTTTTATCTGTGAAGGGATATATAAATAAAATGTAAACAAGTCTTTAGTCTATTTCCTGCTAATGTCAAAAAAACACAATTTCACAGTTGTGGTGTTTCCATTAAATAAGAAATAAAGTCCAAATCACACATGAACAAGTTTGTCCACGTGATAAGTTATTAAAAGTCATGGCAACAACAAATGTAAACAGTTACATGAGATATAGTCATAACTCAGTCGTAGCACTAGCGTTCATCATCAATCAGCCAATCAGAGGAGAGGCCAAAGTTCAGGCGTTGGAGTGACAAACCTGTGAGCGGTTACTTATGGTGCGTTTTGGGTAAATTGTAGTCGGCTATTTTACAGAGAAGTTATGGATTAAACACGTTGAAATGTCACATCAGTGTTTCTGAACTGTGTGACGCTGTAAGAGCTCTGCTGGATCCAGCTGCACTTCAACAGAAAACAACAAGAACAAACCATCATCCTCAGGCCACTTCCTGTCGGCTTCTTCGTCATTTTTAGTAGTGACATCCGGCTGTTTTTCACTGACTTCTGTGATGATGGAAAAGTTTCAGTTGCAGTTTTGGAAAATACATGCATTTCAGTACAGCTGAAAAATCTACCTCAACAATGCACGAAAACCTTTCATTGAAAAATTAGTTTAAAAAAAATAGTCGTATTTCCATTAAGAGAATTTGCTTTCATAATTTGCTAAAAAAATTATTCATGGAAACGCAGCAACTGTTTTCTTGCTCTTGCTTGTTTGTCACACTTATATGTTTCAAGACATCAGAAGGCTTTAATATCCGACGTAGGAAACTGTATCCTGTTGCTAACCGGATGGAATTTGCCATGTCATCAAGCTGCCAATGAGTCTTTAGGCAAATTTCAACTAAAGATTTTTCAATATTTTTTCCAATTAACTTTTGCTCTTTGCCATTTTTAAGTTATGTTTGATGTATGCAGCACTTTTATACAGCTACCTGGAAAATACATAATACACCCCTTTATATTAGTCACATCCTTCTCTTAGTTTGTCTTCTTCTGCTTCTCTCTTGTTTATTGCTCATTTTTTCTCAGTATACTTGTTACCGTCTCTCACAGCTGCACCCCGTTTCAAATCAGTCACTTGAAAATATTCACAAACAAATCTGCTTCATCAGATGAAAGGATATCACTGTAAAAACGCAACTTGAATGTTTAACCTGTCCAGCAAATTTAAAAATATACCTTTATCTGTCACTATTCAAGTGTTTAAAATCAGTTTATTGAGAGAAAAGGAGACAACGTTCATTACAATTCACTTTAGTACACTTGCAGATTTTCTCTTTACTCTTTTCCGAGTATCGTCTTTGGCCACATTTCTTAAAATGTTACAATTTTACTACTATGCAATTTTATTTTCATATACAATTCCAGAAATTCATAAATACCATTTACAGTTTGTCAATTAAACCTATGAAGGAACTTTAAAAAGTTTAAAACCACAGAATATGCCCCTGTGATCATTAAAACATCATGTGTATTAAAAGTCAGAGGTGTATGAAATGGAAGCAATGGTCGGCTCTTTGACAATTTCAACATGTCCTCTGTCAATCAATAATTAGGAGTATGTTGAAAATGTAAAAATATCATCATTGAAATCTTCTATTAATCCTATTGTATCTTTTTCTCTTTTTTTTGCTCAAGCAGCTTTCCTAAATTTTGTTCAAATAATAACAGAGGATAAAAATGGTAGGTGATAAACGACAATAACCTTAGTTTAAATTACTAAAGTTGCTCACTGAGTAGGGGAGACGGGGGGCTTGTTGTTACACTTTTTACACTCATATTTCTTGGAAGCAAAACATCGTGTAAAAAAGAAACGTGTACCAGATGAAAGACCAACGTCTTGGGTTTATATTTTGTGTTTATGACATTTTGACATCTTCCATCCATGCAGAGTTATGAAAAATGAAATAAAGAGTGAACATGTGTCATGTTGCCCCAACACAGGGTAAGTTGTCTCGCTTTATGGGGTAAGAGGTCACACTAAATTTTGCAACTAATAAACCAAAGACAAAAGTATTGTTGTTCTGAGCTTGTCTCACCTGTTTCACAATGTTTTAAAATGTCTATTTTAAAATATAACAGTCCTTATCCTGCTTAACAGCTGGGAAACATTACATTATTCGAACTAAATATTCCTATCACTTCTACAACCTTCAGACCATAGAGAAGTACAAATGCAATCACATGCAGTCATCTGCCTTATACAACAGGCAACTGAAAGTTTGAAATGCAAAGATACCAAAATTTCCTTTTGGTGAAAATTCACCCGTTTGTTTGATTTGACACAATCTGCCATGGACATATAATAGATTGTGATCTTCCCTGGATATTTCGTTAAGACGTTGCATATTATAATATTTAGTTTCTCCTCACAAAAAAGGCATGTATGGTGACATCATTTACAAATCAAAACTGTGTGAATTGTTGTTTTCAAATTAGATGCGGCGACAGTGGTGGGAGCGGTCGTCAAGACGGCGACACATTGGTGAGAAGATATGTAGTGATTCATATTTAAAACCTCAAATTCAGCAATAAAAACATATGAAAAGTTCTAAAACACTGCGGACTCCTTGTTATTTAATGGTCTAATAATGCTAGACCTTCAGTTCTACACATGACATTTATTTCTCAAATATCTTTAGAACTCAAACTCAAATCTGTCTGTTTGCCAGCAATTTTCTTTTCTGAAAGATTTTAGCACAAAAACAATATCAAGAAATACTATAGAAATGCCTACCATCCCCATCACCATCACAAAATGCAGCTGTTTCTGAAGCATATTCAGCTCATGCGTTGCTATTGCCATCTTGTCGTCTGCTTTACTTAATTGCTGGGCTAACAGCAGGACTTTCTGTTCATAAGGTTTTCTTTGACGCTTTTTCTTCACAAGAATCTCTGAGGCCTGTCTAAAAGCTTAAGAGCATTTCTTGAAAATGTCCTTCCTCGATGCAGCCACATCACTGTAAAGGTCCTGAAAATAAATAAACAAGTTCATCTGCTAAACATATTTAAACTATTAACGTCACACTGATCAGTACCACGAGTAGAAAATCCTGCAATACAACTGAAACGCCCTATATGTTCTGTCACACTCTATTTGTTTTTATACAACATTGAAATTCACCAATGAATAAAAATATAAAAGAAAAGAGATCACCCAGGCATGTATACAAAAATCATGGCAACCAATCAGCTGTATCAAACACCTGGTTGGACCAAGTTCCTCCTCCTGGGTGCTGCAGTTTCCACCTCCGCCACACAGAACAGCACTAACTCGGGACTCCACCACTCAGCTCCTTCAGACTAGCCAGCAGCAATTAGCAAACACCTGGTGGAGCTACACATCTGCTGAGCTCATTATAGGAGCTACCTCTCAGTCCAATGCTGGTAAAAACTTTGTTTAAAGGAGCCATGTTGTGCAGCGTTTCAGAAAGAGCAGAAGTTTTTAAAGAGGCCCAATATCAAGATGTTGAATTACACAGTCAAATTTCTTTTAAGCATGTTTTTTAACAGCTGAAGTTAATATAGTGCAATTTTATGGCACAATCAAGTTACGACTTGTCTGGAAAACACCTAATTCTCCCCCTTTAACACTTTAATTCAATTGGTATGTATTTTTATTTTTGGTGTTTGGATGATGTCGCACCAAAATGAAATAAACTACTGGAATTTTTAACTGCTCAACTTAATGTTCAAAAGGTAAATGAGAAAGGTCCAGTTTTGTGCAAACTCCTAAAATGTATCTATTTATCTGCCTGTCTTATCTTACACAAAAACTCGACATAATTCAGCTCCCTCTGAGCATAAGGTCCAAGGCAAAGGTTCATCCAAAGGCCGGAATCAGCCTCCATGGAGAGGAGCATGAGCTGGAGAAGCATTCGCTTAAGTGGGGGCTGGTGGTGGGATCTGTGTGTGTGTGTGTGTGTGTGTGTGTGTGTGTGTGTGTGTGTGTGTGTGTGTGTGTGTGTGTGTGTGTGTGTGCGAGGGAGAGAGAGAGCTAGTGTGCGTGCAGGTCCGTGAGTCGGGAGTTCACTGGTTCTGAGGTTCCTCGTTCACATTTGTCTGGGTTCACTGCCCCGACGCCTGCTCATGGGTCACAGCCGAGCCAATGGTCAGCCCTCAAAGATGGCAGCAGACTGAAACTAAATGTTTTGAAAGGATAGCTGACAAGTGGCTTCCCTGGATTAGTGTTGAAGGACAATTTTAGGGCGGGTGTCAGGAACGATAGCCGCACTTTAAGCTCTTTTAATGATCTCTGAAGCTGCGAAGGCTAAACAATTAATGAAATGTAAAGTGTCTTACTACAGTATTCATATAGCTTGAGGATTTGCACATTTTGATACGTTACAAAAATACACTGAAGTTTTGTATAATAGGCAAACACAAAGTGGTTCACTGTTGGGAGCAGAATTCATTTGTATTCTGTTCTGTTTACTTTGATTTTTTTCTAACAAAATCTAGTACAATCAAGTGTGTTCATAAGTCAACCAATTAGCTAATGAATGGGACATCAATCTGAACAGACCAAGTGTCTTATTACACACATCATGGGGGGGACATGTTAAAGGATGGGTGTTATGTGTTTTCCATGCACATGGAGCCATTTTACAGCACAATCAACTAACTGTTACTGTCAGTTTTGTATGAAAATGTTGAATATATGAAATATAACTAATACAAATGAAAAGCAATCTGACTTTGTGCTTACAACCGTTCTTAGTAGAGATGTGCCAAAAAAATCAACTCACGTAAGAATCCCGATTCTCATTCACTACAATCCAGAATTGACTTAAAATGTCCCAAAATCGCTTAAAAAAACAAAACAGCTACAACAAATTTGTCTGCCTCCATTTCGTAACAATGTTCTGACATAGCAGACAGCAGGCATCCGCAGAAAGCACCACTACGAAGAGGAAACTACAACAACTTCGGAATTTATTTTCAAAATGCCAAATTGCATAATTATATGGTCAATTATATGGAAATGCAGCTACTGGCACCTTTAACAAATTTTACATCAACCAGGGAAGAGCAACCCTGCAAAAAACAAAGAAAATACTAATCTAGTAGAAACACACCCTGTAAGGCCTAGAAAGCTTAAATTTTCAATTAAGCTTCTAAAGAATACTCACTTTATTGTAAACTAAAAGGTAAAAAAACCAAAACTTGCCAATCACTGTTTCACTTGTTGGATCCTAGGCATGGTTAAGTGTCTTGCCTAGGATCAGCACATGGCAGTGATGACAGCGAGGAGCAACGTCTGTGTTTCTGTAAATTCACCCAGACGGTGACAAAGAGCAACAGGTGACTGTGAGTGTGTGTGTGTGTGTGTGTGTGTGTGTGTGTGTGTGTGTGTGTGTGTGTGTGTGTGTGTGTGTGTGTGTGTGTGTGATGGGGGTTTGTATGTATTCTGTTTACAGCTCACACAGCGTCACAGTGGCAGGGCATCAGAACCGTGTTGCACTTTGTTATGAGGTAAACACAACCCCCAACCCTGAGGCGAAGCCGGGACAAGCAGCGCCGCCCCAGGACGCCGTCCGTCATGCATGAGACCCGCAGCGCTGCAAACTCAGGGAGACACTTTGTTTGTCATGGAAGATGTTTGTTTTGTTTCTAGTTTGCAAATAAATTGAATGAGGGAGAAAACAAATATATATTTTACTTGTGCTTATGTAATATGACATTTCTGTTTCCTTTCACCTGTGTGAACATATTACAGTGCCCTTTGTGAATGAATATACAAGTCAGATGGTGGCTCAGATCAGAGGTGAGTTGGAGATATTTTTACTAAAGTAAAAGTAAAAAGTAGTAGTTAATCAAGAAATTTCTCAAGTGAGGGAAAAACGTATTTTGTGGAATGGCTACATAAATACTGAGTAACTGATGATGTCATCAGAAGAAGTAAGATATAATTCTGATGTGTTTAAAAAAATAATGAAGAAGTTCTTACAAATAAAATGACAAATTGAGGTAGAAAAATGCTACTTTGACAATTTCTCATTCTAACATCATCCTCATTGGCAGAGTTATCTCAACTGGTATTTCTCATATATTCACTGGTTCATGTCCTCACTTTCCAATTGTTCTAAGTATTTTCTACTGTTCCCATCATTTGTCTTGTATACCACAAGACTCACTATTTGGCCCCATTCCATTTATCATTTACCCCCTTTCCCTTGCGTCACATCTTAAGAAAACACAATACACACTATAAACATTACACTTCTGACAACACCTGTTGTTTTAATGAGTCTCAGTTTCTTTATTTTCCATTGGCTGTTCTACTCCTAATTACACTGACTGAACAAACTAAAGCTGTTTTTACAGGTTTGACCAAGCTTGTCAAGCTATTGGTGTATTTCACTGAGCTGTACTGGTGCAGAGTTGGCAAGAAGTACAATGGTACTGAATTCCAATAATTTAAGTCAATTCAGCTCTGATATCTTGTATGGCATCAGTATCGGCCAATACTAAACCTAAGATATCAGTATCGGTATCAGATGTATAGAAAATGGATTGACGCACCTAAACTGCTCCTGAAAGTTTGGAGTGGTTTCCCCCCCAAAAGATGCTCATGTAAATACAACTAGTTACAACCCATGTTAGATATTTTTTGGTATTATCATTTCTGTTATTACTTTAGTTCATATTCAATCTAATATTAATCGATAGTTAATCAACATTCAGTCTAATGTTAATCAGTAAATGATGTGCTGTGCAAAGACTTTTTGATTGCTGTGTAGAATATCTGTGTTCCTGAAAACTGATTGTTCCCTTCAGAGTTTGAAAGAGCTGGATGACCTGTGTGTTAGATAGAACCTGCCAGCCTGCCGCCTGCTTTATTGTTTATCTTTTCTGACTTTTGTTATTCCAAATAAAGGTCCTGCTTGAGCAGAGAGAGGGCAGAAGCTCTGTGACCGACTCGGAGGAGTAGCTTGCTGAGTCTCCTTCTGCAGAAGCTTGGTCATAAAATTCATATACGTTGTCTGTGGTTCTTTTACTGAAGGTTTGAAAGGAAAAATACTTATCAACCCACCTCTGAGACAGATCATGTTACGATAAGATTATACATTATCTTTTAGTTCCTGCTCTTGGAGTGATTTACATAGGATCTGTAATGTCCGAGCCACTGGACTACACTTTGAGCAGTGAGAACCTTCTTAACGAAAATACATTGTAAGAATGAACATCTTTTCTCTCAAAATTAGCAAAACTCTAGCCGCTTTATGTTCTACAATTAAGGGAATGTTGGTTTCAGAGCCAAAGACCAAAAGCCACAAAGAGGCAGAGACTGTTATGATGGATTTGTGCATGTGTGTGAACCAGAGTGGGGAGGAACTGGAAAGCCCCCCGGTCCAGGTGCAATCTGGGGCCATCCGAGACGCTCTGTCAGCTCCGCACCGGGCCAACGAGGGGATCAGACGGAGAGGGTGGGAGGCGGAGGGTGAGATATCCTCACCCCGCTGGCCTTCTCCTGCGAAGCGGAGCTGGTCATTTAGATGGAAAACTGGACCTGTGCCGAGCGCCGCTCTGAGGGCCTGGGTGGCGAAGGCGCTGAAGCCGCCCCGGGCCCCGGGCCCCGTTCTCGGCAGGGGAAGTGGGTCCAAACTCATGACGACCAACGTGTCTTCATTCGTTCGTCCATTCCGCCTCACTCAAACCGCATCTGAGCCCCTCATTCCATGTCCTGTTTTCTGGCTGCGCCGATCTGCTGCTCTGGGATCGGCTCAGTCCGTCTCTTCTCAGAGACGGTTCATCAACTCCACTGTCAGCGAGGCATTCCTGCAAAAAACGGTTGAATAGAGAACAACACCTTAAGATATTATGCATGTCAATTTTCTTAATCTCATTTAAAAAATATTCAATCTACAATAATTTGCAAACAGACTTACAAAAAAAAGTGTTTAAACATGATCAATGTAGAGATACTTATGACGGAGTTTTAGGGCCTTTGGAAAAAAGAGCGGCACTTTCTCCCAAAAAAACAAGGACATTTCTGAGCTCCTAAAGTCAGAAATTTGCAAGTAAAAGCTCAAAAGTTTTGCAATTAATCTCAGAAATTTTCTGGGGGTAGGGGGAACATAGAAATTTCTTTGTTTGAAAAGTTGAAAATTTGCTGAGAATTTTTAGTATTAATCCCATGAATTTTCTAAAGTCAATAGTTAATTTTTTTGAAACTATGTATAATCTTTGTCCTCGTCAGCAGAGATCAGTATAACAGCGTATTACGGCCGTGGTAGACAGAAGAACATTTCAGCCAAAAAATCCACAAATATTTGTGTTTTTTCTAGAAATTTTCTGAGATTAATCAGTAGATTTTTGAGTTTTTCCCCCAAATGTACCCCCTTTTTTTCTGTCCTTAACGCCCATTATATGCCATTATAGACCACCCAGGTTTTTCCTTATGTTGCTTTTGCACATTTCTCAAGCACACTTTTTCCTTCCACTCAACTTTCCCTCTATATGCTTGGCTGGGCCAAACATATTTAGTCAGCTTCTCTTAGCAAAGAATTATTCTTCCTTTCTTAGACAACTGTCAACAGTTTTTCCCATAATTGTGTAAATTGCAGCATCAAAATACCAAAAATGCTTCTTTAGTAAAAATTTATTTGTTATTGTATTATGTATAAAAACGTCTGGGTTTTAATTAAATGTTTGCCATATTTAGCAAAATGAACAGAAATAACCATGTGAAATTCACTCTCTCACTCTACAGTTAATAAATGACACAGCGATTTTAATTAATATTTAATCAATGGATCAATTTAAAAATATTCTACTTCTATATTTTAATCAAATTACATATATTGTTTACACACAGATTATTTGAAAAATTTCACACAAAAAACATTGTTGCCATAATAAGCTGTTCCAAATATTTTCAATTTAAACACTTTGTGATAAAGTTCCTGACATAAATGAACTTTTTTAGTTTTATTCTCATTTATTAAACGGGTCTCTATTTCATAAAGAATTTTGAAAACATTAAGAATTCAGTATTTATATCTAACTTTGTAAAGGATTAGCGCATCACAATTTAAAACACTATCAAATTTCTTCTTTTTTAATATAAATCTATTTAACATCATGTACATAGTACATGGTGTGGTACATTACATTAATGACAGAAGAAAAGCATCACAGTACAAACAAAGAAAATAAGGTTTCTGTAAAATGTTTACCCACACGATAAACTGCAACTGAAACGCCTGCGTTCTCTTATGGGTTCCGGAATCAAGTAGCGTTTCGCTACAGATGTAGAATTTCCCCCCATTGCATCCCGATTTCCAAGTATTGAAAATAAAATGTTAAAACATTTTAGTAATGTTTAGTAATGTATAAAAGCAGTGGCTTTTATACACTTGTTGATTAACAAACTGACAGAAGAGCCTGGAGCAAATTCAAACCTGCTTTTAAAGTCAAACTGTAAGATGTGGTCTCTATGTTGTTGCAATCAAACAGTCACACATTACGTAATCCTTCTTGACACGGCTGCTCTTTTCTCTCTCTCTCTTTTCTTCTTTTTTTTTGGACCTCTACTGTTGCCCTCAAACAGGCAAGTCCTCCAGATTCACCTGCCAAGTTTTTTGTTAGTCAGTGTGAGGTCTCCATCTGCCAGGCCCGGCACAGCAAAGTGATAGAAGGTAATAAAGCACCCCGTAATAGAGCATCGCACAGGAGGTAATTACAGTGAGGGGAGCCTTTTAAAGGGTTGTTTGTAATGATTCATGGTTGCACAAATGCAATTTTCCTGTCACTCCCTTCTCATCACTCACTGCTGCACGCCTGCATCTGCAGGAACAGTCTTCCTCTCAGTCCGGAGCAGAGCATCTCTGATTGGCTCAGAGGTTTTATCGCGAAAACACATGAAACAATTTTATTTTTTTTTAAAGTCCAGTAAATATTTTTGCTCTTTCTGGTAGTTTTTGAAATAAGCCAATGTGTTTGCTGGATGGTGCGAACGGCTGCAGCTTCTGTCCGCCACCAATGGCGAGCAAACCACCAGAAAACTGCAAAACAGCTGAAACACTGAATTCCTTTAAATCAAGGCTGAGAAGCCGCCTGTTTAGAGCTCTGGACCCATAATCACTGGAACGTTGAACAGCACATCTGACGTGTATTGAAGGTTTTGATGATGGAAGATGACAAAATGTAATGTTTGCTACTGGTTTTACAATTTGTGACTGAATGTTTGTTATTATATGAAGCACTTTGAACTGCTTGATTGACACTAAAGATGCAGTATGTAACTTTTTACATATTTGTTGAAGCTGTCACTATATTGCGACAGTATAATATGAGACGGATAATCTGTGAAAATATGTAGCTGTTCTGTCTTCTCCCAGTGCCAACTAGAATCAACCAATCAGAGCCAGGAGGTGGGTTTTAGAGCTGTCAATCATTCCCATGTGCGAGCCTTTCACCCTAAGGCTATTTGCTCGGCCATGCTAAGGCTAGTTAGCATGGACAAAGTTGATGATGGATAAATGGTTTTCTTGTAATGGTGAGTTATTTTTCCACCACTAGCAGATGTTGTCTTTCACGCATTTAGCTGACAGCACTATGACCCGCCTACTGGCTTAAAGAGAGTTTTATATAATGGAAGCAAATTTTACATTGGTTATTAGATAAGGAATAAATGATTTTTGACATAATATTTCATAGTCCAGTGTAATTAAGCAAATAATTTCTATTTTTGGGTTGGGTGGTTTTTTTTCATTTTGTTTTTTCTTATAGTATTTTGAGAGATGCTTACAATTTTAAACCTAAATCGGACAGGGATTAAATTTATGTTGAGCTGAACTCTCTGGTTTGTTTTAAGTTTATTGTCATGCACATGCTTGGAAAAGAAAAGTGCAGATCAAAACAAATAACGGGATCCGATTGTTGAAAGGTTGAAACAGTTGGAAGCACCAACAGGATGCTGACCTCAAACTTGCATCAAAACTGGATAAAACTGGATGATTCTAGGCTCCTTTCGGATCCCTTTGGAAATTATATGGACTATAATTAAACTAAATATCAGAGCCAGAAAACCAAGCAATTCAAATTTCAGAGCCATTCTGATATTCTGGTTGATCAAACAAGCAGAATTTTTCCAGAAGCGTACTGACAGTGACTTCTCCTTAACCAGCCAAAAGCCATTCAATCAAATATGAGACGGTCTGTATGTTTGGATTGAAATATATATGTTTTTTTTAAGTTGTACACCTGACTCTAGTTTTTACAAAACATTTACATTTTTTGTTTTATACTCAAACATTTTAAAAAAAGACCAGTTCCTTAGGAGCCCAGAATGAATTACTTACTACCACCATCCTCTCCTGACTTTCCTGATAACCAGAGTTTCACAACATGCCAGTAGCTCTGTTTTATTGCACAATTTGACATTTTGAAAACACATTTGCTAAACCAATACACCAAATTTAATAAAAGAAAAAAGTTTTTTGATTTTAATAAAAGAGGATATGGCAAATTTTTTCGGTCACTTCAAAATGCGTTTACTTTATGAAACTGCAAAGGAAACACTTGTTTGCATCACACGAGTCATGTGATCAACAGCTGGATGTTGCGAATGGTGCAAACCACAAAGAAGACAACAGGAAGTAGTTGAAGGAAGATGCTGCGTCGTGACCCAGGTGTGATTTTAATTGCATTTCTTATTTAATGGAAATGCCACCATTACAAAATTGTGGTTCTTTTCGAGACCAGCAGAGAACACGGACGTTTTCCTCCCGTCTGTAATGGAAACGTTGCTCTTCATGCTCAGAAACGCCACTCGAGGCCCAACTTGAAGAGGCTCGCTGAGGAGCGTGCAGCGGCAGAACGACATCGCCTCTTCCTTTCGTATCCCAACCTCAACCAAGACCCAGACATCAAAGGCAGGTGGAGTGAAACCATGAAATTACAGGTAAGGTGTCAATTACCCTTTGAAACCAAGCACTCTCCAAATCCAGGCAAGACCCAGCCGGTCCCCTGGAATTAGAACAAATAAAGTGGAATTGAGGGAAGAATGGCAGGGAAGGGGAGGGAAGAGCAGCGAAGGAGGAGGTTTTACAGGCCGTGTTGACAATATGGCATCAGCATAAAAGGCCCTAATTCATCTTTAAATTACCCTTTCCTCATACAACTATACTCCACCGCCTATTTGGGTGTGCGGCGGTATCTAGTCTGAGAAGAACGAAGAGAAAGGACTTCAACATGTTACACACAAAAGCTACAGTTTGTGTAATCTTGTCGTATGGAGGCGTCCCGTTTCCCCAAACCTCAAAAACCTTTTTTTGTGGGAGGGAGGTTTTGAGGTGGGGGAGGTAATGAGAGTTGAAACCACCTTCACACCTTCTAATTTAGCTAAAAATCTTTTCATGGCTGACATAAAAACTTTATGAGGTATATTACATAAAATTTAATCACCCTAAAGCAAAGACGACTTCAATTTTGGAATCTTTTAAAGGACTGAAAATGGGGGAATAATTGGTTTACATTTGTTTTTCAAGCAAGAACACTAATACTGTTATTAAAGGCTGTAACTGGAAAGTGAGCAGGCATTAGCACTACTGTGATGTTTCTCAGTGGGTTTTTTATTTTTTTTTACAACATAAGGAGACATAAGGAAGACATCCAGCATACAGGAAAAATAACAAATTGGAGATAGAAAACAACATTTTGGGGTAGACTATTTTGTGTATGTTTTCATAAATACAGTATAAGTTTCACAAATCACTGATTCATTTCAGACATATAGTTGACTAAACAAGAGTAAAGTTTAATCAGTCCAAGTATTTGTCATTATTTGCAATGTTAAAAAAATAAGGTGATGTTTATGCAAAAAAAAGTTACTTTTCTTTTCTGGAGCTTTTTAAATAAAAGTTTTCTGAGACTGTTCATGTGAATTTAAAACTTGACTAAAAAGTTAAAAAGAGCAGTTAATAGTTTCATAAATCAACTAATTTCTGAAATACTCCCCAAGGTATATTGTTTCAATGCCTGTCCATGACTCTCTTCAATTGTAATAGATAAATAGTGCGCCTATATTTTGACTGAATATTATCATCAGTGTTATTTAAATAGCGACTTTATAAGATGAGGAATGCTCTGCAAATCTTAATGAAGCTTAAAACTCTCAAACGAACACCAGAGAAGCAGACACAGCAGACAGATAATCCGTTAACAGCTTGACAGCAATAAAATAATAATAATAAAAATCATCCAGGTTCATAAAAAAACCTTCCCAATAATAATAAGAGCTGTGAGTCATCGTGGACTGCGGTCGACACACCATCAGGTTTTTAGGCAGGAGTAAAGATGATGGTGTGTGGCAAAAGTTTCCAGTCACTGAAGCCAAGCATCTGTCAATTCATCTTACACTTCATAATGAAATTGTTGTTTTCGTTTCCGTGGATACAGACAGTGAAACCTCTAGTTTGAATGTCACACGTTTCCTCTTTACCGTTTGTTCGGTTTTATTAGGACACATTTAAAAAGATTATCTTCTTCCCCACATGCAACACATGGAGGTGTTATTTGCAAATAACCGTAGCAAAATGTGCATGCAAAAAAATGTATGGGAACAATTTCACATGTGGAAACATGTTCAATATGTGAAATCTACATTTAAAATGCAGATATCCTATCTGAATCACCTGGGAATATGTGCAGAACATGTGGAGAACATGTGGAATACGTGTCACAATATTTTCACATTTATATTTTATGCCATGAACCACCACCTCAATTCAGTATTCAGATTTTTTTTGTGGTAACCCCATATTATTCAAGGAACATTTGCCTTTTGTTGATTTTTCTCTAAAATAATTGAAAGAACAGCAGCAAACCCACCAGTGCCATTCATTTCTCTTCTATTTTTTCCTTGTCATCGTAGTAAATTTGTAGAAACTTGTGTCACAGCAATAATAGTCAAGCAAATGTGATTTCTATCACTTAACTGCAACTTTATCTTCAAATTTATTGGCTTTTATTGGTGCTTTTCTTGAACAAACAGAGAAAAAAGTAGTAAAACTACAGAACCCGACAGTAAGAACAGTTTTGGAGGAATTTAAACATCATCAATTGGAATTTATAATTTTGTTATTGTTATCATGATAAGAAATGTATCACGATAAATGATAAATTATTTGATTAATGCCCACACCTATTTCATTCCAAAGATTGATTTAGTCAACTTGGGGTGATAGATATGGACTAAAAGTTTTATCGCAATATTTTGTGATAATGATAAAAGTGATAAGAACTATTTATAACTTTTTTTATTAGTCAGCTATATGGCTGTTATATGGCCACGAACACAAATAATGCTCTTGGAAAAACATTCCTCTTTGTAATTTTTCAATTTTATTGATATTTATTGGATAAACTCTGCTGAAAATGGTAAAAGTAACCATCCCCTCAATGCGGACAGTTTTTGGGGTGGCGACGTTGGGGGTTAAGACATAATTAATTGTAATTTATCTTGACAGCAACAACTCAAAATCATTATCGTGATGAGAAAATGATCACAATAAATGGTAAACGATGCCATAAATCCCCACCTTTACAGTCAAGCCTAAACGCTTTTCCAGTTATTCAGCAGCTCCTTCGTGTTGGGGGCTCGGGGGGTCAGGGGGCTCTTGGATTAGCAGCTGAGTGACACTTTTTGTTCTCTCCAGCTCCAGAGGGGAAGTGATGCAAACATCAAGCCAGGAGAGTCCAAAAACAACTCTGAGCTAAAAACCAAAGAGCCCAACAGTTCAGTGAAGCCAGCCGTCACGGCCTGCCGACAGACACGGCTCTTCAGCAGAACGTTTAAAAAAACCCTCTCAGTTCACTGCCACCTCTCTCTCCTATTACCAACACACACTAGCTCATATGTAAATGCATTACTAAATTGCTAAGGTGTTGATGTATTTGTGTGCCGGGGCCAAACGCTCTGGGCGAACGTTAACATGTTTCCAGCTGCTTGCCTGCGTAAGTGTCTGTGTGGGGTGGATTTCCATTTTAATGACTCAAACATAAATTATACATAAAGATGACAAAACAGCCCTCCATTGAGAAAAAAAAACCCAGCTGACAAACTCGAAAGGTCAAGTGTTCGAACAAAAGCGCGTTAATATTTCAGCTCCGATGAGGCCTGTTGTTGTCCGTCACCCCCCACCCCACCACGCCACTCCACCCCCCCACAGCTGGGACAAGACAGCTGGGCCCCGAGCTCTGCCATTACATCGGATCCCCTTATTAAAGAGAATCCCAGCAGTAATGGAAATAACCTGTTGTCGTGAGCCAGGTAGCTCGACAAGCCCATTAATCAAACCGGTGCTTGGGAAGGCGAAGGGCGGGAGCTGAAGAAAGGGGTGGAGGCCGTTTCAGTGGCTTGGAGAGAAAAAGTACAGTGAAGACAGGATGGGAGGAGGTTCCTGTGCTTGTTGACAAGCTCAAACCAAGCTTGACCAAACAGGCTCCTCAAGGTGTGAGGAGCTGAAGTAAGCTATGGTACCTGAGACGGCCTATCAGTATGTAAACAGTCAGGTAATTGGCCTCACTGCAAAACGTTAGCTGTTTATGTGCAGCCATGGAGAAATTATTACTCCGCCGTTAGCAGCATGATTGATATGAATAAGTCGTCAAGCTGTGATTACATAGAAAGTAACATCAACGACAATATCAACCGAACATCCCTGTGTGAAGTTACCTGGGGATGATTTGCATAGGAATGCAAACCCCTTAATGTTTAAACGGGCATAACACAGCGAAGGAAATGACGTATGGTTTCATTTTTATTCCAAGTACAAATCATCTATCTAGATGTCTATAAAGTTGGGAATGGTAACGCTGGTTTTCTGCATTGTTTTATTAGAGTTGTAGCCCTGCTATATACTTTTAGCATTGGCAGCAGAGGAAGTGAACAAAGCCATTACATCCATGTTAGCCAAGATTCTAGATATTAAAATCCTCCTCATTCAGATCGGGTCTTCTTCACTCTTTGTATTGAGGGTGGCATTGGCAATTTCTGGTAAGCTTCATAGCGTTGAATTATAAAGGTAACGATTAGGTGACATTTAAAACCTCAACAGCGTTTATGCCTCTAAGAAGCAATAGTTGCTCAATAGCTAAGAATCCAGACTGTCTGTATGAAGCGAAGTGTAGAACAAGGGGATGGTTTCTACCAGGCTATGTCTGGATGCTCAGCTATTGAGAAATGATTGCTTCCTGTGGAATCTAACCAGAAAAAACCAATAAAATTCAGGAGGAGGGTCTTTGAGCTGTCAATCACACTTGTGTACACACCACCTACCCCATCTTGCTCCTTGCCCTTGACGTTAATGCGTCTTCTGGATTGCAGAGCTTATCGTTAATGCTCAACCTAGTTATCATGGCTACCAATGTCGCGGGATAAATGGTTTTTCTGTAACAGTAAGTTGTTTCTCTGCTGCTAGTACATTTGGCAGAGTACACAAGGTTGATTGATAGCTCTAAGACCCTCCTCCTGGCTCTGATTGGTAAGTTTCTAATCATTCATAAAAATGGTGCAACTCTACTGAAAACAAGTCTCTGTCAGATCTTCTGTGTTTAGCAGAACTCAATTAAACTAAAATTATCAAATTCAAACTAGAAAGTCATTTCAAGTAAGTTACCAAAAAAAAAGAAAGACAAAAGGGTTTAATTAAAATCCAAATATGTACTGCCAATTTCAAATTACTTTCATTAAAGCCAATTATACCTGACTGAGTTTTTTGTTTTAAGGATGACAAATAAATAATTAGTGTTGAACCCAAGATCACAAACCTCATTCTTTTCTGATGGCTCCAGATACAAATTATTCGCTTTCTCATAATACGCATACATACATACATACTTTCTTACTTCAGTGGTTTCCTTTGAAATCATTTGTCAAGTAAAGTCTTGAGGCATTATGATAATCAGAAGTCAACATTGGATTTGTTTTACTCGGTTGAGAGCAGTGATTTGTCTCTATGAGGGGGTTAAAAGTCTTGTGGGACTGTTTCTAAACAAGGCTGCCAGTGTTTCCTGTCCTCTGTTCTGACTGATTGGGTGCCTAATTATGATCCTGTAAACAAAAAGGGGGCCGGAAAGTGTGTGATCCGACGGCTTACAGTGAGCCGCTGTCCTTAGCATTTTCTTCGGTGCCGTTTAAATTATAGCCTCAAAAGATTGCTGAATTCTCATCTGATGCTGGGACAGAACGAACACTTGTTCCTTATGACGAAGCCGAAGACAAAAAAGAGACGGAGTTCAAGTCTCTTGTTTTCTGTGACTTGGAATGAAAAAGTGTGGCATGTTATGACCAGTTGAGCGCAATGGTTCAAAATGTTCACTTTCAACAAACACCATCACCTTTAACCTTCTGAGTTTTACGTGTTCTTAATGTACATGTTGATCTTTTTGATTGGTATGGGCAAATGAATGTCCTTCCCCAGACTTAAAGCTGCAGTATGCAACATTTATGAAAAGTATGTGTTTTTTACATATTTGCTAAAACTGTCATTATGTCATGACAGTGTAAAACGAGACAGATAATCTGTGAAAAAAAATCAAGGTCCTCCACCTTGTACCTGTGGTCTCACTGCCATCTGCAGACATAAACAGCTCCAGGTCAAAAACAACCAATTGGAGCCAGGAGGAGGGTCTTTGGGCTGTCAATCAAACTCGTGTATGCACTGCTAAGTATGCTAATGGTGGAAAAACAACTTACTGTTACAGGAAAACCGTTTATCCGCCGAGATCAACGGCCATGCTAACTAGCTTTAGCATTCACAACTGGTTCATCTGTCAGGGAGAAGATGTAGCAGACAGTAAGGGTGGGAAGGTGGTCACACGGGCATGATTGACAGCGCTAAAACACACATCCTGGCTCTGACTGCTTTTTCTAGTTGGCACTAGAAGTGGAGGAACTGGAATTTTTTTTTCTTTTTCAATGTTTATCTGTCCCACAAGGTCATGACATGACTTTTTAATATATTCAAAAGTTACAAACTCCAGCTTTACAGTAAGGGCTGAAACATTTATGATAACATCAAATGCAAAAATATCTGCCTAAAATAAATCAAGAAGACAAAGTTTATTTAAAAAACTATGAAAAATGTGTCCCCCAGACCCTCCTACATCACTAACTCTTGACAAATCATAGCATTCAAATGAAACTCGTGGATAATGTATTTTTCTCGTCTACACCACCATACACCAATGTAAGCACATCTAGTTTCTATTATTATTATTGTCATATTTTATATATAACAATCCATTTTCCCTCTACATCATTTGTATCGCTTGTAAGTATAAGGCTGATAATGTCCTGTCAGGCCACCCATTAATGTTTTCTCTGGTGATGCACCTTTTGTTTGCTTAGCAGGGATTCCTGCCTGCATTTCAACACACTGGTTTTCATTTTAGTGCTAATTACACAGCAGGCAAAGGCAGATGGGCATTGTTTCTTCCACAGCTCTGTGGCTGCCTGTTATTGTCAAGCGACCCGTCTAGCCAAAATATGCCAGAGGCAAAAGGAATCAGCCTATTCCAACATAAACACTGCAAGCAGAAGAACTTCAAATGTGGCATATTTCACCTTGACAACTGTTACTATGTTGGACAAATTAGTCTAGAAATCAATACTCCCAGTTTTTTTCCCAGACTGGTAAAAGATACAAATTCAGCATTGTGTTTTCTTGCTGTGGTTGTGAATCAGAGGCAGGAGGATGACACCCGAAATCTCTGGAGCTGACGTGTGTAAAAATACTAAAGAAAACCAGGATCAAAGTGAAACTGTTTCTTCCCCTGTTGAGTGACTCTCAATCTTGTGTGAAACCGGTTGGAGGGGTCAGCGGCCGTCTGTGACCCACGGCCATCTCTTCACTCCTTTAACCGTCTACGTCTTCCCCCAACACCGGCTTCAAAGATCCAACACTGACGCTGTGTACAAGAAGGGGATGAGCAGACTCTACTTCCTGAGGAAGCTGAGATCCTTCAATGTGTGCACCAAGATGTTGGAGATATTCTACCACAGCGTTGTTGCCGGTGCCATTTTCTTTGCTGTTGTGTGTTGGGGAAGCAGCA